>JAQFYC010001950.1:0-29327 GCA_034694165.1 Tomocerus mixtus | reverse complement strand
AAAGGTATAAACCAATTTGCATGTGATATTAGCAGTGCTGAATAGATAAGTGGCCACTAAAGCGTAGTTACTAAAGTGTTTTATGTATTTTGTGGTATTAGTGGTTGTTGGGAGTGAGACTGTTGCAAAATATAAAATAAAATACGCCATTTACGCCTTGCCTTATGCCTTTGCCATGCCACTCTGTATCTCGTAGCGTGGATTGAATTGAGTTAAAACGATCTGATGTGATGTGATGGTGATGTGAGTCTAGAATCTACAAAGTATAAATAGATGATGAAGTATGAAATGCAAATTCTAATGAAATGTGTAGGCATAACAGAGTGTCTTATGTTATGTTAGCATAATTTATCATCAAACAAAACACAATTTCTCTAATACATTATGCATTTTACTAAGCAGATGTTCCTATTTATAAATGAGTCGACTCGAGTACTACTCGAGTCAGTTTTTGGATCTATATAATAGCTCTGCCTCTACTTATAATAAATTATATCCCTTAATATATATCTCTTTACTTAATGCTTCTTTATATCGATATATTATTCTAAGCTGAACTGAGTGAACTCAACTTGCTATATGTTTAGCGTTATCTATTAACATCATTCATAATTCATTGTTTGTATGCATTACTCTAATGATGGGTTGGTTGCTTGGCTTGGCTATGATTCTATGATAGAGAGTTCATGTTCAATTCAAATTCAAATTCAGTTACAACAACGTACTACGTAATGAATGATTTAAAAAAGATGGTGATGATGATGTAAGTGTACAAACAGAAAATGCAAATTGCAATGGAACACGCTATTTAATCGTAAGGTCATTCTATTCTTTATGCTTTTGAATTAAAATTGATCTTCCTATATTCCTATACTGTACGTTCTTGGATGGATAATCTTTAAATTGAAAATTGAATTACAAATGCTATACTATATACATATATTACAATTATTTGTTTAATAAAACGAAATGATGTGAAGATGGAATTCTTTAGAAATGTTTGTTTTATCCTATCGGTTTTGTTTTTGGAGATGCAGGAGAAATAGATGGAGAAATGGATGGAAATTGTTTTTATTTTACTGCAAATGTTTACTTACCACTTACATTACATTACACAAAGCATATATAGTCGTATTTTGTATTTGCATAGTAATAGAATGGGAAATGCTAATATGTGGGTGTAGAGTGTAGAGTACGTATTTTGAAGATTCTTTTGCTGTGGTTTTGATACAGCGTACGGTAGAATGTTATTATATGATGATGATATGATCGTGTGATGTTGTTTGGTTGTTTTATGGAAAGTAAAACACATTATAGTATAATGAGATTACGTAGATTGCATAAAATCCATAAACTAGCAAGTAAAACTAGAACTGGAGCACGGGAGAAAAGAGTTCGGCTACTTGGCTAAAAAGTTTTTGTTGAAGTGAACTTAACTGGGCTGGCTGGCCTGGTTCTTACTACTTAACTACTACAGTTTTACAGCTACAGACAGAACAGAAGGATTGGATGGATGGAATGGAACAACGGATTGGAAATGGATAGCCAAAGTTGCTTCCTTGACTTGACTTGACTTGCTAGGAAGTCAATGCTGTACTCTGTACTTACTTACTAACGATATACATACATAGAATACGAATCTTTGGAGATATGTTATGTAAGTAATAACGTCCAGGTTTATGTGAAATGTCCAAGTGATAATTTTCAAAGAGAGAGCCTTGCATTGCAGCCTTGCAGTGTTCTATTGCAGTATGTATGTACATGTACTCATGGATGGATGTAGAAGTGTCCTAGAATCGAGGAAAATAGTTGGTGAACTGTTACAATGCGTGGAAAGTACTAAGCGACCCTTTTGTAGATCTTCGAGGAAATTTGATCAGATAAAAATCGAAAATTTAGTCCAGTCTACACACAGTGAGATTGAGTACCTCTTCGTAAAACCATTAGTAGCAAATATCTAAAAGTAACTATGCAAACTATTACCTGAATCTAAATTAGAAACATGTAGACGTGAATTGGTAATTATTAATTATAATTAGCATAAATGTGGATTTCATAAATGTAGAACGAAAACTGAGATTGATATCAGCTTTATAATATTCAACTTAACGATCTGCAAATACTGTATTTTTAAAATATTTTGCAAAATTATTTGCAACGCTTGCAGTTGTAATCAAACAAATGATCTTAGTGAAGAATTATTTTTAATTTTTCCGTTTTATGAAATACTAAATACAGTATAGTACCTTAAAATATTTTGCAAATTTATTTTGAACGTTTGTCGCTTTGTGGTCCTACAAATGGTTGTTTTATTACCGAAATCTGGTGCAGTCTGAATACGAAAGAAGTATCTACAGATATATCTCTGTAGAAAGAAAAAGTACAGATATAATAATATATTATCTCCAATTCTGCAAATACTAAGTAACTGCCTAAAGAGTTTTATTCCGTCTTGTCTGGCTGGACTGAACCGAGGAAATTGGAATGGGAGATAATGTTCGGATGAAAGGTTTTTAGAGAATTGCCAACAGTATCTAAAAATCTAGAATCTAGTTGACTCTGACTCTGACTGCTACATATACTAGAACATACATCGTAATAGCAGAATCAGAACTGCGTATGAAAATTCCATGAAAAAGGAGATCGTTGCGTTACATTGCATTACACAGTCCATGCAAGTCCTGTTCCAGAGTCCTGCCATGTCCTGTCCAGTTCAGAGTCCACAATTCAGAATTCGCAGATACTTTTACTATATGTACATATATGCTTGCCATGGCTTGATTTTGCCTTGAATCTTGAATGCTTGGAGGAAGATTTGGAAATGGAGAGAACAGTTTACACTTTATGTACATATTGTCCGCCTTCCTTTACCTTGCCTTGGGTTCCAATCAACTATAACTCTACTCTCTACTATCTACACCGCAAAAAGAACAAGAACACTTTCTCAACTCAAAAACTACATTTATTGTACCCACAAAGTACAATCTCAAAATTCTTATAAGGTAAAATCTCTATAAATCAATATTTCTATCATTGGCTTTTGCCACATTAAGAATTACTTAAGAATTAGTTTACAAATCTTGCTTACAATTAAATAAATAAATAAATCGGGTAATTTGCATTTAATAACGGTTTCAATTGAAAAATAATAATAATTATGGTAATAACACGCGAATACATGTTGAATATTAGTACAAAGGTAAACTAGCTATGCTTCCTCAAACTTATTCATGCTTATAAACGAGCAATTATAGAATTGCTAATGAAAATGTTTAATAAAATTGTTTCTATAGTCTATCCCATTGGTCTTAGATATGAAATATGTCACCTTATACATAACTGTTAAGTCTAAGTGTGTCATATAGGGAAATGCAAAGTTATAGCTTGGAATAATCATAAAATAAAAGTTTTCTACATATTTTCTGCGATATTTCATCGTAAGACTTCTTTACTTTAGTTCAAATGCTATAATGTTTGAAAAAGAGTGTCATGGTCTGGAGTCTGGACTGTCCTTGATTTTAATGGAAAGTTTTATCTGTGTGCACACACAGACACAGCGAGAGACTAGGATATTCTGTGTGCCAAAGCTAAGTTAACATTAGTACGTAAGAGATACTATTTCATGTATTATCTATGTGTGTGTGATTCGAATTCACATAAAGCATTAAACTTGTATAACCCTTAAACCTTCCTCTTACCTTAAATGTTGAATCGTTCGTAAGAAAGCCAAGTTTTAGACTTAGAAAGGAATACATTAAAAACTGAAGCTATTATATAATACTAACAGAACACTAACCTACATATCATTACCTATGCGAAGAAAGTGAAGTATTATGAAAGACTACATGGCTTTTAGGATTCTCTGCTGATTTAAAGTTAAAGCACTAAACTCTAGACTAGAGGAGTATTCTGTTACGATATAAGTACCTATGCTTTAGCAAGACGGATTATTAATGGTGTGGAGATAAAAATGGTGATAATATTCAAAAAGGAGCAAAGGACTCAATAAAAATCTGGATCATCCTTGTCTGGAGATGAATGGGATGCTAAAGGCTTGCGGCTACGCGTACAAGGATACATTTATACATTACATTGTCCTGGTCCTGATCCTATAGTTATAGTATTGACTTAAATATCAACTTGAGTTCTATAAAAGCCTATAAAGCTAAGAGACTACTATTTCTCCACAAGCGAGTGTGTTATGTCACTAGGACTTATTATAATGCTAAGCGTGATGTCAATAGGCAAAAGCCGGTTGCATCTTTGGCTCGTTTTCGCGGTAGGTACCCGTACCGTAGGTAATAACCACTACGGACACAAACTGGAAGACATTTGAATGGCTTTCTCTCGACTATCAATTGAAAAGCGACCCTATTCCATTTTATAGTTGTAATACCACGTTGTAAATAAAGTGGCTACTTAAATACGTCAACTTACTGTTACTATACGAATTATACATACAGAGGGTGAATCTCCTCCATGCACACCAGAGGAAATAATGTCTTTTCTATAATATAATATAATGCGTGTACTTTTGACCTATCCGCAACTCCGCCTGCCTCATCTACAAAACTATGAAACTATGTATGTGTGTCATTCACAAATGTGGAAGTGTCTTTAGACTTTAGATAGACAATACCGCGGGTAGGAAGTAGGAGCCAAAGCCAAAGCCAGGCGGAAGGCAAAAAATATTATAACTACAGATATTTTCAGCCACATCCAGATTAGGAATGCCCTCGAGCCTTTTTTCTACCGAAGATGAATATAAATGCAAATGTAGGTTTTATAAGTGCGCAATAAACTACCTAATGCACAGAGACACAGTAGTCTGCTCTGCAAACAGCATAAATGATAAAATACAAACAAACGTCACTTGATATCATATCTTTAATCTCTACCCTACAAGCGTATTGTTCCTTTGTGTCTTATTGTCTTCCAGTGCGTATGTTACCCTTTTTGGCAAGACTAGTACTTATATATTTATGTACTATTCCTATAGACATAGAAGAATAAGAGTGATCACTTGGTTTGGTGCGGTATTCTTTAATCGGACGCAATAAAATAGCCCTTTACCAGTTTTAGTACCTCTTCTGCTTCCATTTATTTATCTTCTGCAAAATAAAATCAGCATGAAATGTTTATATGCGCAATTCTGAATTCTTGTACCATGTTTTGCAAATATGCTTCTTTTGTGTCTATTATGTACAGTATGTTTGTTCTACTACTGTAGGTAATAAAATTGTGTAATAATTTTCACATATGCATGTAGGTACTTAAAATGATAATAGAAAACCGCAGTGTTGCATATTTTTGTATGAATAATAACAACGTTGGAACGTTTAGGCAGTTTAAGTAGCTCCCTACTGCCTTCCATAATGCATATGCATGAATTATGATTACTACGCTTGTGTAATTATTATGTAGAATTTATTGCGCTCTTTTCTTTATGTATTTAATGTTGGTTTTGTGAATAATGTTTCTTTGTACAATGAATGAGTACTGTAGACTCGTAGACTGTAGGTATTTATAAAGAAGTTTATAAGTGTCTTGTCTGAATGGGGAGGTAGATAGATCAGTTATTTATAATTTATTTTTATGTGCGTGTGTGAGTATATCTATCGTAAAGTAAAATGAAAAGGTAGTTGTAGTTGTGTAAAGTGCGAGTAAAGCAAATGGTGAATAATAGGGCTTGGTTTTGGCTTTTGTTTATATAACATGAGTTTTTTTGTATAAGGACCGAAATGAATGAAGGAAGAGTAGCAAGCATGTAATGGGGATGCTTTTGGTTGCATTACATTGTGTAAGTATGTACTATGTCAAGAAAAGCAGTAGATTGTGAGTGATTGTGAGTGTATATAGTTTGCGCTTAGTTTACTTGCTTTGCTTAGGTTCTAAAGGATAAGTTTCACTTGACTTGACTTGACTTGACTTGCATCAAGTTTCTGGTGTTGGGAATGTAAACTCTCAAACTGAAAACGCTAACTGTGAAAAGTCTGAAGATGATTTACAACTTGACACTAGTCCGCTTTTATTTTGACAATTGCAATGTGTGAGGCTTCCCTTTTAAGGGCCCTACTTGAATTGACTTGACTTTTTCCCCATCTGCCAAAGCTCTCATCTTTATAACTTTATAAGTATGCACGACTTTTGAATGGAAGAAGTGCAGCAATAATGGGATCCCCTTCAATTCCCCATGATTTGTAGTTGTTAGTTTCTGAAGTTTAACTTTTGGAAATTGTAAGGGTATCGTGTGTGTTTGTGTATAGAATTGTTGTTTGTGGGATTGCCTGGCTTTTGTGTGTGTTTACAGACAGATTTCAACATGTAGCATGGTTGTGGGTACTTTGGTTTAGTTTTAGTGGTATTTGGACTGCTTGTTTCGTTAAGTATGGTTTGGCTCCTGTCCTGTCTTCTCTTGTTGAAATGTAAAGTAGGAAACACTTTACTAATGCTGAGCAATGAGCATGAATTTTATTTTTTACTAATAGGTGATTTGCATTTGGTTTGCATTTGGTTTTAGTTTTAGTTTCAGGATTCCTTGCTCTTTATATCGTTGTATGCATTTGAGTTTCTATAGTGTAATGCATTGATTTGCTTCAGTTTAAGTTTGACTTTGACATGACTTGCTTTTGGTTACATTTTGGCATGGCTTGTCCTAACTTACTCATGATGTATAACACAACTGCATTTATTTGCATATTAGAGAAGGAAAATCATTGCATTTTGATTTTGTGTGTACGTACAAAGTTGTAGTTCATTTTCATTATGGGAGTTGTGCCATGGAATCATGGTAAGGTAATTGATTTTCTGTTAATGTTAATGTTCAAGTGATGTGATGAGTTATGCATTAGTTCATCATGTTCTGACTGTTTAATTGGTTTTACTGGAATTGTTTGCCAGATTCACATGCAATCGTATGAAACATGCTAAACATTATTTATACATTTGTAGAGTAGAGTTGGCAAGTTCTGTAATGCAAATTATTTTTTGAAGAACCGATTTACAGTACAATGTTTATAAATATGTAATATGTACGATTCGTGGAAATGTCCCTTTTGTGACCTACGTTTTGTTTAGAAGGAAAAAATAGATTGCAAATTAAAAGATGAACGTGGATTATAATTGCAACAAAATATAGTTTTGGAATTTGCTAGTATATCAGTGTATAGAGTATAGGGACACATAACATCTGTCTAAAATTATACTATTACACGTATTTACATCATGGTTAGGTCTGGTTTAAGTTTTCTGTTGACAGATTTACAGATCAGTACTTTACTGAAGTTTGTTGACATTGTTGAAATCATTTGGTGAACAATAGCTTGATCAAATTCTCTATAAATAGATTGCAATTTGCAAATATTTGTGCAACCTTCGCAAGTAAGCGTAGGAGTAGGAGTAATTAATTTATGCATGTTTTGTGTGATATCTAATTAAGTATGAGCTTATATTTGCGGTTTACTTGGCTTTATTCTACTTTCCATTAGAAAAGTTTGATGTTGATTAAATCAGTGGAAAGTATAGTAAAATTATTTGGGCTTGCTTTTAATTGCTTAAAGTTATGCATGTCATATATCCTGTCTTGTCCTATTACTTGTATGTAGTATTTTTGTTTGTTTTAAGTTTGTACTACCTAAATAGGGAAGAATGTCTCCACAGTGTGTAGGTTTTGTAATTATCAAGGGAATTTAGTCAGATCGTACATAAATAAGACCGCACCATAGCAAATAGTGTACACTAGCTACATAGTGTAGTTGTTTAGTTTGGATTTGGAGTTGGACCTTTTGCGACGATGAGACGCAAAGTTTATTTATCTTTCTTCTGGAGAATAAAAAAATGAGTATTGCCGACTGGGACGTGGTAATGGGACTGTTTCTGTTTCTTTCTTCTATCGCATCGTGTCGTTACGTTGTGTAGTCAATTTTTAAGCTTGTCAGATTTTGTCTGTGTTATGTATGTAGATATGTAATAATTCTATACATTGCATTACTTAAACATACGATACCTACATATGTATACCTAACAAATAATATGCATTACATTACATTTACAATTTACGTTATAGAACCTTATACAAATGTACAAAGCTTTGATTTTTTGGTTATGGAGAGTTAGAGTTTATTTGCTCTGTGTGTTTGTTTGTCCTTCTCTTCTTGTGGTGTTTGGTTTTCTCTACTCTGGGCTGACTCTGGCCTGTCTGGTGGGATGGAGAATGGAGAGGGACGTTTTTTAGTATTGAATTTATTTAGCCAAGATTTTACTTTTCACATTTTACATACACGATGATATAACACACACATTGTATAACGTGTGAACAGCCCTAGAAGATTTTTATGGTTTTAAACGTCCAAACCGAACCGCATGAATAGAATAGCTGTGCTGTGCTCTGCTGTATTTTATTATACGAAACTGTATTATTTACACATGGAGGAGATTATGAAGGGAAATGTCTGGTTCTAATCAGAAAAAAGTCTACAACGCGTACTTACGTACAAACATACTTCTCGTTTCTGGCTTGGCTGTGCTGTGTGTTAAGTTAAAATGTTGGAAAAGACTTGGTTTTAGCCAACCCACCCAACATTATATAAGTAAACTTTGCTCGATATTACGTACATACTTATTTACATACTTTTTTACCAACTATGTACCTAATACCAGACTTACAGACAAATTACCCATTTTTTCTTTCCATACATATACATAATATATGCTGTGCTGTATTGTGTTCTCCTATCTATTCTCTGTGTATTGTATACATGCTATGTATGTTCTTTATGTAAAGCAAACGAAAGTTGTAAATTATTTACAGTCTTTCTTGTGTTTAGATTTTGCTTAAAGTTTTCTTGTTCTCCCTCATACATTTACAATACAAATACAAACTACGCGTTTGAATTCCTCTGCTTATTACTGTAGACCTATACTAAGGTACTCTGTAATCTAGTCCAGTGCCCTTATTATGTACAGTACACCATAGCATAATATATAAAATGGAATTTATAAAAATTTCCTAGAAATAAGAAATCTGGAATGCTTTGTATCACCAACGTGACATTTTCATGTATATGTAAGTACCTTGCCTTACATGCATAAATAAGTATATGGATAAGGTGTGCAAAAGATAATTGAAGAAAAATAGATTTCCCTTCCATCTATCTACACGAAATATTATAATGGGAATTTTGCGACCTGTTATTTTACATACAATATTCTACGTAATGCGATCCAGGTAAGGAAATAATGTTGCTAACAAGATATGTGATCTTAGTATCATAAAATTGGATTTTTCTACGTTGTTACTATTTGTTATCTCAGTTAAAATACGCCGAACCTTATACCTATATGGTTAGAAGCGACAGAAATAAAATGCAATAGTTTCTAGTATAACTGCAATATGTACGTAGCATTTTAATTTATTATGTATTGCAGCATTGCAATCCAAGCAAAATATTAGATTGCAAATATGGACGTGTCTGGGAATTGAGGAGCAAATAAGTCCATAAAGGGTAATACAATAGTTAGTCCAAAGGTTCGTTCATTTCTCCGTATGTATTATAAGTCTACGTCTACATATAATTCATAATTCAGCCCATTTTGGCTTGAACGTACACAATAATACAATTCACATTGTTATTTTCTATTTTCTATTCATTATTTCACGCATGAACGCAAATTAATACAGAAATGAGATGTATATGATATTACCCTGTAATATAGTCATAGACATATTGTACTTTGTCTGAATCTTATTAAAAAATCCCAGATTATAAGGGATATATAGAGCGCAGCAGAAAATTTTGCATTTGGATTACGTTTTTGCATATAAATGCAGATGTTCATTATTATCGCATCGAATCAACATCGGAAAGAGTCAGGAATGAATAAACTTCAAGAGTAGGCAGTAGGTGATGCATTGAATAACATTTTTCTATGTCATCTATTTAGATAGAAGGAAAAGGAAATAAGAAAAACAAGATTTTCATAAGTTGATAGGACGAGAGTAAGGCATGTTACATTTTTTGTGTCCAAAGGGTGAGTATACTAAAAAGTTAAACTCAAAGAACTCGAGATAAATAAGCGGGGCAATGTTTAGTAATGATATGTAGCCAAAGCCAAGGGAAGTTTCGCGTTATGTAATTTTTGAAAGGAAGACGAAAAGTTCAGTGAGTTTCCTTGTTTTGAGAAAAGTTTAGCATTTCTGTGTAAATTTTAACAACTTTGATGTTGTAAATTGTGTAAAGATAAGGAGTTTGCTGTTAAATAGTTGTATTTGTATTAGAGATTAGGTAGTTAAATTAGTTATTAAAGAGAGCCACCTTAAAAGTTCAAGATTGCACATACAGTTACGTTGTTACCTAATACTACGTGTACTACTTATGTACCCATATAATCATTAGGGATACACGGATAGCACTAAAGACAAATAGTAAAACAAGTTTTTTAGTATTTATAGAGATAGAGAGGTATTTCGTCCAATTTGGAAAGTTACTTAACTTGTTAGCTAATATATAGGATATAAATTGTTAGCATGGTCTTCTTCTTCTTCCCACTTGAGGATGTTGGAAATTATTAATCGCAAAAGACAGAAGTATACTGTCCTGTCCTATAGGAAGGATATTATAATTATAATTATAGGTAAGGGTGAGCATAAGAGTAAGGTATGTTTTTGGCTTGACTAATAAATATACAACAGAACAGGAGCTCTTGCCAGGAAATTGGAGTGGGAATTTTTCTCGCGGAGCTCAGTGCTCAGTTCACGAGCTTTTAATCTGAAATTAAGACGAAATGCTAATCTCTGTTACAGTCTTCGTATGTAATCCCTGACTTAACTCGTCACTTCCCAAAACAGGGTTAGAAGTTAGAGTTAGGTCTGCTAGTAGGTACTTGCCCTTTCTTATCTCATCCTTGTAAAATATTCCTACGGATTAGTTACCCATTAAATTCTGCTACTACATACAATGAGTACACTCTTACATGCTATACGCTATGCATCCGTATTCTTGTTAGCGTGGGTTGAAGTTGAAGATAAATCTTATAATTAATTGCAATGTAAAGGAATAAAAGAATTACTCCATACTTGAACTCAATTTTTGAGATTTCAATTGTTATATGTAGAAAGAAAAATTAATTTTATATCAATAGAGTAACCTAGATTTCAGAAATCGTACATTTTAATACAAAAATTGAATTTGGGAAGCTATTGTGTAGAAATTACTGTATAATATTAATATATCTTGGTGGATTACAATGTTGCATTGTTATGTAAATTAGACAATTTACTGTAGGAAAGTATAATTCATTGAGTTTTTGAAATTACAGGTCAGAGCCATGTCAAGACTGCATATCATCGAAAGAGTTCGTCGATTTTAAACCGCATTTAGTATCTAAAACTGTATTCTCATGTAAAACGTATGTAAGAATGTACATTGAACGTTGTATGTACTGTATATCCTCTAATGGTATTACTATATTGATATTATATTACCTCATTTAAATATTACTACTTAACTTAAAAAAGTAAGTGAAACTTAAAGACTTGCCTACTAACCTCACCTGACCTGTGATATTTTCCTCCCTACTAGTTAATTATGTAGAGCGTGTTTGCTATGTTCACGAAAAGCTTATTGACATATTTATAAAAACTTTAAATTATAATTTTTCTACGAGTGGATAATAAATAGTTGAATGTTACAACGATTTCCTATAAAAACTATAAATGTGCTCAAAATTCTTAGTCTTAACAAAAATTGTTTCATAATATACTTTCTGCATCATCTTTTCGATAAAAATATTTAGTTTAGTACAAGTACAAATCACAAATCGCATCTGCAATACAATTTATTTTGCAACAGTACTACATTATTGCTAAATCTGTCTCTCGTTTACATATTCTACTAGTTCTGATTTCGCTTCTATAATTCACTCACTCTGTCTAAAGCTTATTTTTTGACTTAATTAGTATTTTTGTTAATTAATTGCACCATTGAAACGATTTTTAACTTAATACATCAAGAACGTATTCTTTGAATTATCCTTTGAGAAAATCTATATAATTAATGTTTAAAGTAAATACAACCTTACAACCTGTTTAAAGTAAATACAACCTTTAAAGTAAATACAACCTTTTTTCCACACGACGTTGACAATTTTTATTTTGTATGAATTCTTCTATGATTTTTATCTTTGGACGTATACAGACGTATTTCTTCTGATTTCTTGGAGTCCTACTTATTAAAGCAGGTCAAGATTTCGTCTCCAGCATGTAAGCCAATCGAAAATCAATGGACTATTATTTGCTGCAAGTTTTAGTAAATTAGGAACGCAAAGATTGGGGTTAAATAAGAAGTGCATGAAAAGGAACAAGATAATATTTTACTCGATCTGGGCTCGGCTACTTTATCTTTATCTTGTTAAGGTGAGTTGTGAGTTGCTTTGCTTTTGCTTTCCTTGCGTTACAGTACAGCTTTCGCTATTCACCTTTAGGGTAGGAAAACTATGCAATCGAATGCAATGCATTGCCAACATCCGATTTACTTCCCCATTATAGTTTTATAGTATTTATAGCTTTACTGGATTGGATGCCATATTCATATCATAAACTTTTGGAGACTCCACCCAAGGAAATGCAATGTAAAATTAAAGAGCTGCTTCTATAGTATTCTGTTCTATAACTATGTATAATACAATGCACACTATCTATAAATTCCACTTTAGGATATCTTTCTGCTTTGTTTTTCATTATCAATATTATCCTGTCTATCTTCAACTACTACTTTATTATATACAATAGTAGCTCATCTCCCTATGTTGAGTTGTAGACACAATAGACCACTCTAATCTTTAGTTAATGGAGAAAAGAGAATAGAAATAGGGTTCGAATGGGTTTCATGTCCAATGCGATGGATTTCGTATGAAATCCTTAGCTGATGTGATGCCGAATACGGAACTGAACTGATAATGTAGATCAGCAATTTAGTCTTTAGCAGCTACTAGAACCAAAGCAAAGTACATTAGGACTTCTAGTGTATTTCTGAATTCCAAACTGAACTAAGGGAAAGGAGTCCACTTACTTTCTCTTTATTCCCGACTATCTCAATCTCATGTAAAGGCAATGTAGTGCAAAACGCAAAGCAACGAGAAATCTTTTCGGGAAATCTCTTTTACATGGAAAATACCAAGAAGGCACTAGCCGTGGAGAGGCATAATGTAATCTTCAACTATTACATCTACTATTCAATAGGTAGTGGAAACCAGGCTGCTTAAAAACCCCTCCTTCATTCCTTGCACAGAAACTTGTCACATACTAATAATTTTAACAAGAATTTTTGCATTTTATATTAACGTTGAAAAATTATTTATTGTTATCCAATATTTGTTTTTTAAACTCAAGAAATACAATATAAAATGGTTATTTTCAGAATAGTATTTTTAGGGATCATCCATTACAGACGCGTACAGTTTGGCGAAAATTGACAGTTGGGATCCCAAAATTCAGACTTTTCACTCATAAAAAAGGAAAAAATTCCAGTCACGACATGGGGTGATGAATTTGCGACAATTTTCAAGGTTATGGACACAATATCAATAGAAATATAGAAAAATTGAGAAAATTACTAGCGAATTGTAAGGTACGAGGGAGGGGTGTTGACGAATACTATTAAAAATAGTAGCTACTGCTTTAGTATTGTAAAAAAAGTAAACACGAAATGGAAAAAGAGGAAACCGGTGTTGCCTGGCCTGGTTTGGTTTGGTTTGCTCTTGTCTGCTGTGTGGCCAGACCACGAAGAAACAGATAGTAATAGTAAGTCAAGATAGTAGTAACGCCAAAGGCAAGGAAATCGATGCAGTAGCGCTCTGTCTGTGTCTTCAGACTTGACTTTTACTTTTTAGTCAAAGCCTTAAGCTAACTAACTTATAAACGGGTACCTTACCTCCATACTCTGAACTTGCTATCTCTACCTTTAACTACCTCCTTTGCCTACATATCTATTTCTGTGACTTTTTTCAACTTTTACATACACGTAAATGGTAAATGGTAAATGTAACTTTCTCCTCGGACCTTTGAATTTTTTTTTGTACAATAGCAAATAGTATAGCAGACAGCAGGTAAGCAAAGCAAAGCAATGACATGTCAGTCCAGTAGCCAAAATGTACATACAATGTATACAGTCATACAGTGGTCTGGCCTTTGGTTGACTCGACTCATTTTATTTTATCTTGGGAATTTGGGAATGGAATTCCTGTTATATATGCAATGACTCGATCCTCTGGCTTGACCATTCGATATATTTGTAAAGCAACATGGAAATACTGAAATACTGAAATACTTGACTACTTTTCTTCCTTTGTCCAGTCCAGATCCAATCCAATCCAGTCCAAACGAAGCCAAGGTTTTACTTACTTTATACTTTATATTTTGCTTTAGCTTTAGAAAAGTGGACCTACAGCCTACTACGCCTACTGCACTGCCTACCTTTCACCCATTTCAACAAAACACAAACATTTACTACAGTTCTCTCTTGTTCCTAAGTGCCTACTGCCTACGTCCCTAAATAAATGTACCTGCTGTCTTCCGAGTACCTCCCCTGCCTATGTTTCTCCTATAGAACTATTTATCTCTGCCGACCTATAGCCTATAACCTATATAAGTATAGATTTAAGAAACACATAGACTTTGGTTTCAATGTTTCAAAGTTTCAAAGCAAAGGAATATTCTTTAGGTACACCAACGCCAACTTTACATCCTTCTCTTCATAAAAAGCTGCAGAAAGCATAAAGTTACATAAATATTTGCCTATCCAGAGGAATACGGTGTATAAATAGTTCTGCACTCATACGATACACAATTTTCTATATTTTACCATTTATATCAAGGTTGGATTTCTGTGTCGTGTGGTGGAGTGTCTTGTACAGTTCAGAAGAGTTCAGTTCACTAGGTATCGTATATTTTATGTTGTTGAACCCAGATCACATCACAACATAACATAGTGGCCTATGTAGGTAGTAGGTACCTGCAGAGCAGACCTTAGGTATCCTTAGTCTAGTCTATTCAAGTTTGAAAACTTCAATCTCCTTAAGGCTTTATAAATGTTAATAATAAAATTGTCTCCGTGTTTCTTCGCTAGTGGAATGAAGTAGAGAAACCAGGAAATATCTTCTGCAATAGAAAACAGAGAAGGAATAGCTATGTATACGTAAGTAGGTACTTTCACAGAACTAGGGCACTCAGTACAGTACAGTACACAACACACATATGATATTACATACACTCATTTTCATAGAAATGGCAAAGAGAAAAGGATGCTACAGCTACGTACTGGGATGGGATGCTATCTGTAATAATATGAGTTGAAGGCATGACACGGTGCAATGATTGCGCGATGGGATGTTATGTGATATCCAATTACTTTTTAAAGTATAGCAAAGCAACCAACTTCACTATTATTATACAGAACAAGAGTCCAAAGCTATTGTAATAGTACTTGTTCGCTGTACAGTGTACAGATACTACACTTGAGTTTAGTTCTCTTCAGTTAAGGTCCACATCACATAACAATGGAAAATTGTTGGTCGGGTGTAAAAACATAGGTATATTCTTTGAAAGAGAGACACATACTTGTATAATAATAAGAGCACGCTTCACCACGCGCCACCAAAGCAAGAAAATCATGTGTGTACCTTAATAAATGCTGTCTGTATATGTCGTATGCAAATTATACCACTGGGCACATGCGACTGATGCGACAAGGTTCAAAATCTTCTTTTTTTTCAAAAATAAGTAATTAAAATACTCAATGGAAATGTTTGTTTTTACTTGTATCCAATTTTAATTGTTTTAATTGAAGTATCCAATAAAATATTTACTTTTTTACTAATTTTAGCATCGATTCTTCAATTAGCTACTGTAAATATAGAATTTTGAAATCAATACGCAATTTGTTCTAAACTAATTCGTAAAGACCACTAAAAACTCTACCAATTTCCCCTAATTTCAAAATTTTAAATAGTTTTTAAGAGTGTTCTAAAATCAAAATGGGGATCGCATGCAGACCAAAGTGGGAGTCACCGATGGTATTATGTACCTAGGACATATCTCCCATTTAAACTCTTAACAATAGGTACATAAACGTCTGTAGAGTATATATAATTATAGAGACCTTAATAAAAGAGAACGAAATGAAGTGTGTAGTGTAGTATGTAAGTAATGTACCATTGTACCGAAAAGGTAGGTTGTAGTTGTAAGTTTGGGAAGACACACGGTGGTTTGGTTTTGTTAATGTAAGTAAGGGGCAGAGAAAACAGGACAGAATAATATTCATCATCTAATTTAATTTGAGTGCTTGGAATTTCTTCCGGGCTCTCTTTTACTTTTACTTTTACTTTATTCACTTCTGGTCTGCCCTGTTCAATGTTCAATGTTCATGTTTCTCGCTCTCTATTTCTCGTTTGGCTCGGCCAGTCTCCTCCTGCACTTACTTATACAACTATACAAGTACTTATAAACTTATAACTTACATAAAACAGTAGCTGAATAAATACTTTACCTATGTAGTACAATAGTAGTTCTACGTGTGGAGATAATGTTTAGTAAAGTATAGGAGACTCCCTTTGACTAAAACTCTGCAACTTCGCTTTTCTACTCTGTAAATGACATAACTGTCGGAAACTGAAATGAAAAATTATGTGGAAATGCTTTTGTTTTCGTGTTTGAATTCTGGGCGTTGCCTCTTTCTCTTCCGGACATTATTTTTCGGTCCACCTGTAAGTCTAGTGTCTATCATAAACTAGCGTGTGCTTCTATTTCTTTTTTATGCAGTCCATGTAGTACAGTTTTGTTATTTTCTAGAAAAAGTGGAGAAGACACGCTGAGAAGCTTATCTTCTTTCGCTAAATGATGATTTTGATGATACAGTATTTTGTTTCAGAGAAAAAGTGCGCTCCGCCAAAAGGTAATGTGATTAATAAATATTTTATCAAGTTCGTATTACCATTTTGCCTAGAATTTAATTTCCTTTTAATTCGTAGTCCATGAACGTTGAATAGTGTTGTATTGCATTACACTACTTACCTTACAATGTAGCAGTAACGTGAACTGTGAGCTATTTCCATAGTTTAGAAGGATTACACAAATAATTTGGAAGAGCAACTTTTCTAATTCAGTTGAGTTGTTAAATGAAACAAAATGAAATAATATCCGTCATGCATGCACAACGTATGCAATGTACAGTGTATTGTATTGTAAGTAGTAATAAACTTATTACATAAAACAGACATGACATGACATAAATATAGATCCGCCCTGTTTTGTATTGTAAATTGTAACTATTTAATTATCATAATTAATCCTTTCGCTGCAGTTTACGAGTTTACGAGTTTACCCAATGTCATGCTTTATGGCTCTTCTAATTCGGAATTCGGGATCGAGATCAATTAAACTGCTATTGTAATTATTACAGTGCATTGTAAACTGGTTGGGATGGGATGATCAACAGCTTTTATTTATCATACTAACAAAAAGCTGCTTTGTATTAGATAATAATGCATTTCACGCATAAAACAGAAGACACAGAATAAATAAATCACTTATTTCCGCTGCTAAACTGGCAATTTACATTACACGTTTAAATTGCCTTAATAAAATAATGCTTTTAGTACAAAAATAATACCTACGTTCGCTTACTGTATTTATCTTTAAAGAATTAACTGCAATTGGTGCACATTATGCTTATGCCCTAATTTTAGGCTTTAACTGTCAATAACTAATGTGCATTTGGTTGTTTTTGTTAGTTTTACCGTGTCTTTCCTTTTCCAGAACTTCACCTACACAATTATTGGACTACGGCGTATTTATTTTCTGGAATTTGTGTTTAAGTTGGCGTTACAATTACAATTATGTTAATTATAAAGAATCTACTATGAAGCATAATAGTTTTTCATTTTTGAATTCTCCAAAATATAATGTTACTAGATATGTAATACTATGCTGAATCGTTATCTAAAGTGTTTGATAGAGAATCTCATGTGTGAAGCATGAAAATTTATGTGAAATTTAGCCATGCAGGCGAAAGTTGCACATCTACTGCAGTAAATTGAACCGAAATTCTGAGATCAAATCAAATGCACACTGGGACCGAGTGACTTGACTTGACTTGACTGCTCGACTAGAATATGGACAACAGAATAAATATATAACACCGTATCAAAGCACAATCATCGTATAAATACAATACAAAGGGTACGTCCATAGCACAGACATAATATAGAACGTACTCAAATTGAGATATTTCGTTCGTGGAGGACAGGACACATTACACGAGCGAAACTGAGATTCTGTAGTGAGTACAGAATATGTGTAACAAAACAACAATGTAACCGAAAGGGTGTGGACTCTCAGCTCTAAATGTAAAATACGACTCTCCATTAGTCTTTTGTTTTGTGGGCCTTCCAAGGGCAACTTACTAGATACTTAGTTACTTGAGTTGACATGACTTACTACGTGAAACTTGTTTAGGTCGACTCAAGTCAACTCAACTCAACTATTATCTTTCCGCAACCAAGCGAGCCTAGCCTAGCCTGCCCTTACTTTCTAACAGTGTAAAGTAGTACCTTTTATATGCATCATAGATAAAAAGAACTATTCGGTAGAAGCACCAATACACTTGAAAAATTAGACTGGACATAAATCTGGAGCCCTTGGCATAATTGTTTTTCAAAAATACTGAAAAGATGAAAAATATTTTACCTTGTCAAAAAACCTCCATTTCAAAATAAGATCGTATAAGGTTGATATTTGGCGATTAAAATGTGACCTAACATTATCTACTTATTTATTTGTAAAATATATATAGTATTTAGTCTATATTGACACTATTGGTCGTCCTGTCTAATATTTAGGTATTTTAATATTTGTATCTATGACATAAATTACCTAATAATATAGCATCGGTTTTACATTGGGCTATGTAAAAGATGTGCACATGCAGTAGCGATGATTTTAGCTGAAGCTAGCTGTTAAAACATCACTTCCAAAGCCAACATATAAAACATGAGATCGAAACGTATATTGCATTTGCAATTGCCAAAGCCAAAGCCAAACCAAAACCGATACGCGATCATCTCTCTGGGTTCCCTAATGGAAATTTAATCTACATTGCGTATAGACAGATAGACACAGTGTGTGCATACAATAATGCTCACTCATGTTCTCTCGGTTCCATTCAGTTTATATTTTGATATATGGGCGGAATGACTAATATATTGATCATCATGCAGAAATGAAAAGCTATAGCCAAACAGATTAGGTACTTGTCTTGTGTCAGATTATATTCTACAATACACTAAACTACTTCTACTAACGTAAGTTAAGTACATACAAATATATCACATCTAAAATCTAAATATATGTATGGTCACACAGTATATAATTTATAAGTAATATATATTATATGTATTCAGCTTATCTATCGACTGTGTGTGTGCCCTAAATATGTAAAGTAACTTAGTCAGTAAATGCATAATTTCATCAGTGTTCAGTTCAGAGTTCAAATCACTCTAGAGGAACACAGACGTGCGATTAATGCAGAATTTACACCTCCACAGAAATACGAGAAGACTTACATACATAATGTGATACGATCCTTGTTTGTTATATACTCGTATGTACATACAAGTTCCTAATTTAGTACCAAAGTGTAATAATCTATATTTTTGGTAGGATTATCTTTACAATGTGTATTTCTTTAGAGATTTATATACAGATAGAATATCTGTAGTGTATATCCGGTTCCTTAAATTGTAGTTTAACTAAATAAATTGCCAGACCAAGCAATAACATTAGTATTACTCATATAATTATATAAAAATGTTTTCGCCTGGTTTTATTCTTATAAACTTTAAATGAATAATTTATTTTGCATTTCCATATATGTACAAATATATGTACGTTCTTTCTGTAACAAATTACGTAATTCATTTATGACTAGATAACTACTATAAATAAATGTAGGTAGGCACTTAATCTGCTTTTAGGTTTACATGTATAGTACAACTATATCAGCCAAAATTTAGTTTATTTACAATACTGACAACGTATAGCTATTGTACTACTACTGTCAGTAATCCAAGTTGCATTTCCTTAGGACAATAAACAGATTTATTGCTTGTTACATATTTTAGGTATTAGGTACTTAAAGTTGAAAATATTCGAGTACCAAACGAGAAAACATAAACAAAACTTGAATTACATTTTGTCGTTCTTGCATTGTTTTCTGACATAAATTCCTATCTCTAGATTCTACATAGATTAGCTTCTTTGGGAAGTATGTACTTACTTGGAGTAATATTTTAATAGTAATTGCACAAAACCAAATATCTATGACCTCTTAACTACATCTTAGGGAAACATTACTCTATTTCACGTACAATTGGCTCTTTGTTTTTTATATGTATGGACAATAGACAACAGAAACTATAAAAATTCTTGTAATACTTACTCTTAAATAAGTGGCTTCCCTTATATTACAGTTTCCTAGAAATATGTCACATTTATCTCGTATAGTAACATCATTCTCTGTTTTTTAACTACAGATTGACTAATTTTAAGACTACAAATACAAATACATACTACTTACAATATCACAATAGTGTTTTAACGACTTGATGACTTAATTTATACACAATCCTACTTAAGACTTATTTTAGTGTATTATCTTTTGCTATTCTTGAGTTTGATGTTTCCAGGAAACCTAAGTAGTACATATTTAATGGCTATACTTAAAAAAATCTTGGATAAAATTATAATTTTCGTTAAGTAAATACACACATACATACTTAATACGGTAATACGCTTTCCTGGTATAATTGTCCAGGGTTAACAAATATATAAAGCTAATAGGATTGTAAATGGAAACTATACTTACATACATGCAGATATAGTAATGTTATATGGAAACATCGGTTTGCCCCACTTATTGGTACAACCAATCTGCACTTACCGTAATGCCCACATGTACATGTATGTACATGTAACGTAAAATGTAACGTAAGGGATATAGAGAAGGAACTCCCTTTGCAAATAATCCGCTTTGCGGTTTAAGTTGTCATCGCTGTTCCTCTGCTCCCCTTTTCTTTCTGCTTAGATACCAAGAACTTGTTTTACTTATATCTCCTTTCCTCTTCCTTCCTTCCTCTTCTGTCAAAGTGGAGCTATTCTTGGCTACATACTACACACACACTAAAAGAACACACAAAAACCATCTTGGCTTCTGTTGACCTTTATCCTCTTGTATAATTAATTGAACATTTAGTATTTATAAGATTGAAAGAAGATATCACGCGCTAAATGCCTTACTTAATAGATTGCCTCTTGTATACGCTTAGTTTCTATAAATAAACAGCTTACTTAATGCTAGCGTGTGCGTGGAGTAAATTATCAATGAGAAATGTGTGTTGAGTAAATATAGAGTACCTAATTAAAATTGTATGAAATGAGAATTAGTGACTTTTGCGAAAATTTGCAATTTTTTTAGAGATTTGCTAAATAATTGCTATATAGAATTATTTTCTGTTTTTAATTTGTGCTAAGCTTGCTTTGCTTTACATTTGCTGCTTAATTTTTGCACAGGTACCGATAGATGATAAAAAGGCTACCATCCTGATCCTAAAGCAAGGAACTGAAGAAAGCGTAAGGAAATTCTGCCACAGAGTATATTGCAATTTGTCATCAAAGAATAAAAGTCAAGATTTGTCCAAGCAAGAACTAATTGTTAAGACAGCACGACAAGTGTGCCTTGGTCTTCGTCCCGAATTGAAAGATGTACTCTATAGAAACCCGAACATTTGTCCCAAATCATTAAATGAGCTGATAAAGTATCTGGAAAAGCACGAGGAAAGGATATCACATCAAAATTCAAGCAGCAGCTGCAGCTCCGCAAAAATACAAATAATTGAACGAGTACAAGTAAAAACGGAGCCAATTTCACCACCATCTGTGGTCACATTATGCTCCGCACCTGAGGACAAGCTCAAAGAAGAAGAAAAGACTGATACCAGGGATATTGACAAATTACAGGCAATAAGATGCAATAAATGTCGCCAATTAGGTCACCAGAAAAAGGAGTGTAAAGACAATTCGCCTCCTAGAATAAGGAAAAAGAAGTTAATTGTCGATTTAAGTAAGTATTCGGGATGTTGTCTTTGTGTCTATGGATGTGTGTCTTGTATTGCGACAAAATATCTGGAAGAAACCCGAATATCTGTAACTAGGATAGTCAATGTATTAGATTATATCACAGATACACGGCCAATGCCAATTAAAATTGAGTCTCTATTCGATGATACGGGTTCCTACAATTATAAGCACCAGGAGTTAATACTTTCACCTTCACCTAAAAGTGGCCCACAACAAAATTATTGTAGTTTATGTGTGCGGGGTTGTGTGTCATGTAAAGGGCCGGAAACCCTGGAAAAGTTGCAGGTGTTCATGTACGTTTAATCCAAAAATATCACAAACCTCAACGAAAATAGTTTGGGCGCACGTGTATTCGCATTCGCATTTCGATTCGTTAGTTAAGTTATGTCTAATATTTGGCAATCTAGTTATGGTAGTAGTATTCTTAAATTCTGACAATGGGTGTTCCCCCGAAATAATTGACTTTGTTCTGTCAATTCATTTATATGTTATACTATTACAATACAATGAAGGAATAAGAGTAGATTAGGATGTAACGGTAGATTTTTGATACATTAGATTACTAGATATTAATTTAATCCATTAATCGCGTTGTTTAAGTTTGGTTCTACTGTTAAGGGGTACTGAGGTACGTTTCTGATAGTAATTTCAGGATTTATCATTCCCCAGATCATATTTTAGGGTAGAAATAATTTTTCATGGAAATTATTAATATTTGATGGTCAAAGTCTATTCCAGTGAGTAATAACTATATATGCGAGAGATTTAATTTCCAATTAAAATGTATACAGATAATATAAGCTTTTAAAAATTAGCTTGATGTTAATTTCTGCATAATTAGTATAAGTATAAGGTAAAAAAGTATTGTTAAAATGTAGACAATTTGTGAGTGATGTGATGTACAGATAAGATAATGTGATTTAATAGCTAACTACATAAAGACTGATGAAGATCTCCGAAAATGTTCCAAAATAAAGTAAATACTAAGAATCCCTACAAATACAAATGAAGCATTCTTTTACATTCTTTTCCTCTCATTTGCCCTAATCGTAAGTTAATCAGAGCCGAGTCGGGTCGGCAGTCGGCACAAGAATTCCAATGAACACTAAATGTTTGTATTCACTTAAAGATACGTTGAACTTGCAATAACGGTTTCCCAACTGCTCTTCCTCTGCAAGACATGACAGCAGAGATAATTAGATCTGGGAGAAATGAGGAACAAATTGGATTCCTTCCTCTTGTCAAGTACATCAAAGATTTCATTTCGAGACCTTTTCTACCTTCTGCTAAGTATCTATTAGTGTTTGGTTTTTCTTTTACTTTTACTCAACTCATTTTTTTTATGCTTTGTTTTGGTCAGAGATACGAGAAAAACATTTTGTACACAAACTCACATATATATTTTTTTATTTGTTTCGCTTAGTTGAGCTAATACTTAGTTTTTGTAAATCGAAACACAATTGTTTAACTGCCCACGCAACACGGCATCCACCTCCGAGGAATCCAATAGCTTTTCTTATTTTTATTAAGTAGCCAATAGAGGTGGGATCAAATCGCGATTCTTAATATCGCAAATCGAGACGTAATTTTTTGTAATTTGTTCGAGACGAATAGAGACGACAAAAAATTTATCAAGGCGGAGGCTCACGCGAAATGTTTACTCTCATTTACACACTTTTTAGCATGTTTTTCGGCATAAATTGCAATTTTTAGACAAGAAAAACTTAATATCTAGTAATTCCTCGACTACTATAAATAATAGAATGAATTTTATTACAGTTTATGGATTTATAAGCTAAATCAATTTAAATATTTACTAAATGTAATGAAATTGAGACATTTTAAAAAATGTTTAAGACAAATCCAGAATGAGACAAACTTTTGTAAACATTTTCGGAACCGACACGAAGAGCAAATAGACGTCTCGATCCCATCTCTAGTAGCTTGGAGAAAGCCAATCTGAGGATAAATAGGGATATCCGTTTTAGATAGATAGGTATTATGCTATAGTTATAGGTATAAGATTTTAATTCTAAATGGAGATATAGTGAGAAGTAAGGATTGACCCTTTTATCGAATATTATCTGTTAAACTTGCATCAGTATTCCAGAACACAGAGCTCATAAGGATTGCTATCTTTATCTTCTCCGTGTCTGTCTTAATACTTTCTCCACGGGAGTCCAGTCTATCCGTAGAGTCCAGCCTAGCTCTATTTAAGAAAGATAATCTTTTTCCTATCCTATCTATACTTACGTTACGTTGTTCTGTGTACTGTGTATGTAATATAGGACAGACTGTTCGGTAGTATTACTGTCAAATCAGCTTTTCTCGTTGTCCAGACGAAGACCAAACCATCTCCAGGTAAGGACGAAGGAGTGAACGAAATTAGCTTCCAGTTTCTAGTTTCTACGTACTTATTATCTTCTTAAGCTCCCAGTTCTGGAATCCATTAATTCAATATACCTTGTCCGTAGGTAAATGGTACACTAAGCATAAGTATAAATGTAACGTATAAAAATCTTGATATGTTACTGGTGTTCCTAAAATAATCTCAAAATAAGTAAACTTAGATATTAGATATCTAATAGACCTACATACCTACTAAGTAGGTATTAGGTGTAATGCGTGTATACAATCCAGTAATCTAAATAAATCCTCTAGTCCGCTCTTGTTTGTTTCATTAAGCAATTAATTTCTAATTCCTTGCAGCTTCTTTCTATCTGCTGTTCTAGTATTTATGTTATATTCGAATCTCTAGTACTGCTTATACACTGTATTTGAGGAGCGCTAGAAATTCCTCTTATAAGAGGAATTTCTTATAAGAATAAATTTATTGCTAATTAATAAGTTAGGTATATAAATCAGGAACAGGAGAATATTTTACATTTGCAGATGACACTACTTGCACTATGTGATGAGATTTATTCATTTTCTTGGGATCAAAACACAAAAACACTACTACAAAATATTTTTATACTTTTCAGAGTTGTGAAATACTGTATCTTTTTGTATCTACGTACCTACATCTATCTACATGTACACTTCAAAATAGGAGTACTTATAATTTTTAGCAGACATGTAGCTATATATCGTTTGTAGCCGAATATAGCGTATATAGCCGAAGAAAATTGAACATAGTCTTGTTTTACTATAAACGAACGCCATGATGTTAAAAACTTTGAGCTATTGCACCTTAGAAGACAATGATTCTTTTTTATGCTAGAAAATGTGGAAGTTATAGTCTATACGTAAGTAAGTGACGATATCACATTAAAAGCAAGTACTAGGTGAAAATTTAATGCATTTATTTTGCAAATTGCAAATATTTAATCCTATTACCATGATTAATTTCATAATTAAGATTTTAGGAGCAGATCCAGACTATCTATTATCTATGTAGTCTAGACTAATTAATTACGCCATAAGCTAACCACTTTTCCATAAAACAAATGCAATCGTTGCCCCCAATGTAACATGTATTTGAAAGGTGCACTTTTGTTCTCTTGACATTCAATGACATATATTCTCCGAATTCCAGCAAACTTTTCTGATCTGATCATCCTCCACCGTTTTGTCTAGATAATGTGTTCAGTTTTCATCAATTACCCCTTCATGCGTATAATTTTTCGTGGAATAGCCTTTTGTTTGATCAATTAGGTTCTAACTACACATTGTGCTTAACTCGACATTATTCTTTGGAATTCCCACACTATATCATTCTTATTAGCTAACATTGGTATAGTTAATTACTATTTATTAGCTTTTCTACACAAAAAGTTATCATTATCGCGAATTTCCCTAATTATTTCAGTAAAATTGATCATTTTTCTTTGCGAAAAGTAAAATTCTTTTAAATAGTTATAAATAGTTATAATTATAGTAACCTTGTAGGTATACTATAGCTTAATGTTTAAAATTGGAATATTAAATAGCTACATATTTAAAATTGGTTGTTTACGACAAAATCAACAGTTTTGTTTATACTATTCCCAGAGCATATCAATAACCTTTCAGCTTAGGCTATTCCAGACGACTAAGTAAGTATTAGGCATTAGGCGCATGTATTTTTAAGTAGTAAATGTAGTATAACGTGCAAACAGGCCAATTCCAAGTCCAACTTCCAAGATACAACAATTTCCTTTCATTTGGTTCACTTCTCCGGTTTTTCATGTCATGTCATTTCACCACGGCGCCATGCCAGTGAAACGCCCATGCAATTTCATCAAAACTTCGCAGTTACAATATTATTAACGTCAACGTGTATGCTTTGCTGCTAAGCTTAACTCAGGCGTAATAATAGTATAGTTTTATTAATATGCACCTTGTACTTGTATGTGTACATAGTTCATGTATAGGGTAGGTGTTGCTAGGTTTTCCATGTTTTGCATGTTAGACACGCACATCATATTAAACAGAATTATTATTTAACGGCTACGGGTATTTAAGTGGTAAGTGTCAGTTACCTAATAGTATTTAGCTTGCTAAAAGTGCACTGCATTCACAATTCACATCCCATAAACGGAATGATTCGTTTCTCCATAATTCTAACTAGTAGTGTGCTCTACTTTTTATTTCGGTATAAGAATCATATAAAATTCACTGAAGTTTTTCTCTAAAATGTTCTCCTGAGCTCTGAACAGCGTTTTTGCATATTTATTTACCATTTAGCGTAATTATTCCATTTCCTGTTGAGATTTACTTTAGTACTTTGTGTCTTTATCCTATTTTACAATGTTGAATCTTATTAATTTGCCTTTGTAGACTACAGGCATAAATTCCCTCTATTCTGTGTCTCTTTTCTGTCTGTCCTATTATCTTTGCCGTCTTTTGTTTATGGGATAAAATTAAAAGCGTCTGCTTTGAAAAACATTTCAATTTTTAACCACCAAAAATAAAAACTGGAAAAGTCTTCTGTGTTGTTCTCCATAATTCACAGGACAGTTTCATTTTACGTTTAGTAACTATAAGTATACTTATTTAATATAGAAGCAGCTTGTCTCTGTATGTAATGTATAAGTTTCATGATATAATAGTATAATGAGTTAAGAGGCTTATTCTAAATTCTAACTATATGAAAGCTTCAACTCAACTCACGCTCTTTTAACCATTAATAGTCTTTCATGCAGTGTTTTAAGTATTTAGGAACAAGAGAAATCGCTCAAGTGTACTTAAGTCCTAATGAGCCTTGTCTTGTCACTCACTATCAACTTATAACTGAAACTGAACTGAAGTCTGGAAATATCTGTATATCGGTCCTAGTCGTGAGGACAGTACAGTAAATACTGAATCCCTCCTACAGAGAGAAAATACTCACATACGTAAATGTATTAATAAATATCTTTGTACATAATGTAATGTAACGCAGTAACTTATAGTATTTACTATAAAATGCACGCCTAAGTATAAAGAATATGACAAGGACAACGTTTAACGTACTCTTGTTTGCTTATGTACATTTATATTCTTACAAATACATATATTATGTAACGGGAGAAATGACAGAATGGAAATGTATGTTGTCAGCAGCTGTTTACTCAAACTTGAACGTTCCTTTTCCTTTCTATAATTCTATATTACATCCCTTCCGTTTTCCTTATGTAAAAATAAGTAAAGACAGATAGTAAACGCTAAACGCATAAGTATAGGCTTAACTTTAGCCTTGGCATGGCTTGGTTTTGGTTTTGGTTGAGAATCTTCAAGATCTTTAGCGTTTAGAAAGCTCTTGGCGTTTCTTTCTTACTCTTCCATTAGAATCTGCATCTGTATCGCTTTCCTTCGTTAGTATGACAAGGAATTCTTGTCTTGTTTTGGACTAAGTCCTTCTGTATGGATATATATTCTTGAAACTCTTGTAGTATTTAGTTATCTGTATAATAAAATGAAATAAGCCGCGAAGGAAAAGAAAGCCACAGAGATTTCTTACATAATACTGTATAAGAAAAGAAAAGCTACAATTTTTGACGAGATGTACTGTAAGTAAGTGCCAAACCAAACCAAGCTAAGACAAGGCACTCTTTACATAGGGAAAGGGAAGAAGTAGCGTCACAAGACAAGATAGTAGTTAAGATAAACAGGACAGAAACAGAACAAGACAGCTTATATTATAGTACATTCATTCATAATAGGAGGAGAGGACGACAAGGATGAAAATATTTACTGTGCTTGTGCTGCACCGAAATACATGCATTCCTGCTTTCGTTAAGAATATATCAGTACCTATAACGTAAATAGAGTAGTTAAACTTTTGTTAAACATATAAAAGTCTGTGTGTGTACATTAAATTCATGTGCACAGGGAAGGGACAGGACAGGACACGGACACGGCACGATCCCTCTGTTTTGCATATACAGCTAATAAGCACCGATTTTAGAAACTTACAGAACAAACAAAACTACTAAAGCATATGTACATATTTACTACTTACGAGACTACACAGACGATCACACTAAACTAAAACTTAACTCAAACGAAACAATCTATAGCTACGCAGTACGCATAGAAATTCACTATTTATATATGTCAGTGGCATAAAGCGAGGTGGAGAAAACAAAATGACCTGTATACTATAATTAGTTACTTATTTTTTCGACTGTGTTTTTTAATTGCATAGATTACGGATCTACCAGGAACGTAAAAAATTAGTTTTCGAAAAATGAAGAAATTAAAAATATATTCAAGTGCAATTATAATAATAATTCACACAATATTTAGCAAATGTATCATTAAGTTAAGAATTACAAAAGAATTGGTCCTGAAATTAAAACACGTACTTTTTGGAGGTATTTCAGAAAAATAAACCTGCATACTCAATATTCACTGAAATGTTACTGTTTCACTGAATGTTTTATACCCAATATTACTGGAGAATTCCAATTTAGGGAAACTTTGCGCAAATTCATTTAGCAAGTCCTATAGTCCAAAAAACGGCAACCTTATAATGTACATATGAATTTTTCGAATTTCTGCATCTTTTGGGAATTTTTTATAGAAAATATTTTTTGTACTCCATATCTGATAGCACTGTGAGACCTTGACATGAATATTTTTCCTTCTCTACCCGTATAATATCTGTAGTAGATGTATTATAAAGACTTGTCCGTTATATCCTTGTGGTTTGTTTGTAACTTGTAAAATTAGAAGC
>JAQFYC010001949.1:0-29335 GCA_034694165.1 Tomocerus mixtus | reverse complement strand
TGGATGCATGTGTATAAAAAGGGTGGAGATGTTTTGGAATCATAGGTATTGAACAAGTTTTTATGTGTTTACAACAAATGCACTGAACTTATGTTTACTGCAGATGTTGTTGATCTTGCTTAGCAAAATGCATTGATTTGGAATGCAAATGGCTAGCTAAACATTTGTAGTGAGCATAGTATTACATGAAAGAACAAGAATCTTCGTAAGTTTCTATTATTGTAATAGATTATCGACTACTATACTGGTTTTTAAAAGACTGGAGTAATTTAAACAAACAGTTAGTGAGGCTAGTATGCAAATTTCAAATGGTCGCTACTCGCTATCCTGCGTATACTTTTTTTGTTGAAAAGCTATCACAACAATACAAGTTACAAAGTAACTATATACTTTATTCCTTTAAGTAAAGATACTTATGTATGCTATGTGAGTTCCAGTACTTCCAGGCTATTGCAACCTCTGGATTCTGAGTAACGTAAATGCAAATTTCAACATTGTATTTTACTTAATCTAATACAATGGCGCTATTTCAACATACTAACTTTGTACATCTTACTGAGGCTTATTATGTAACAAGCAGTCAAGACTCGAAGTGAGAAATCCAAAAGTTTTTATTACTAGGTAAAACAAGGGTAAAATAAAATAATAATAGAAATGCACTATCGTTGACGTGCCTGCAAAGAAAAATGCAACAGTAGTTTAAGTAGATTATTTCTTATGTACAAGATTATTAAATAGTAAGTAGATTATTATGTACAAGTAGTATAAGTACGTCTATGTATCTACTATAGTATAATATACAGATGGTTCCAGAGAGCTGAGAGGTCGACGGTTATTCCTAATACTTTATATATTTGCTTATTTTTTGGGACACTTACTTAGCACACTTAAAATTCTATGTGCCGTCAGTTATGCATAGTACGAACAAGGGGTTGTAATTTTGTTTCTATAGTATAGTATATAAGCTGTAAAATTGAAATACCATTGTAATTCTGGTTGTTAACTTCAGTTAAAAAACTGCATTGTGCTCATTCTTGAAATAAAGGCTTAATACTTACTTACATGTAATACAGTATTGGAGCTGGAACAGTTCATTACATAATGAGATAATGACTATAACAAAATGCTTAAACACTTTTATACTAATGAAAAATCAATTGCAATAAGATTTTGGTCAGCGTTTGTCACAAGCATAAGTTAGCGTAGCACAGCACGAGTTAACTGTTCAGGCTTAATGTAGCAATGTTTTGTTAAATTATTCAGACATAAAATGTCTTTATTGTTTCCCTATCTAAATGACACTAATGATGATATTGCTTATCATCATTAATACAGACAATAGTAAAGAGTTTCATCTTTAATTATTGGAAATAAGCCATTTCTATAAAACGGTCAAATGCAATTAGATTGGCTTATTATGAATTCTTTGTTCCTTTTGTGTAGGGGTCTTCTGTTCTGCTCCTAGATTATCTATTGATTTGTTATTTCTGTAGGCACCTATATACTTATATGCACATTTCCTACAAGCTCTGAAAAATAGATACAATCTACAATCCACACTGCGCACCCACTTTTTTCTTCAAAAGTGACAATATTATCCAGTAACTGCCTAGTACTAGGTACCCCAATCAGTCTCAATTCTCAATCTCCACCATACGTCGTAAATCGAACAATAATGTCCTTACTCTTCGCAGATTCTCTATTGTGGTAGGTACTGGATACGTAAGTATTTTTGAAGGCTACATCTGGTACTAAATTTCACAACACCATTAAACTGCATTTGCTGAGGGAAGGGAAAGAATGTTACTAGGTATTTGCATATTATTTGGTACAGGTGTAACATTATAGTATATATGTAGTGTTAGTGTTATACTGCAAATAAAACTGGTTCTGGAAAAGTGTCGTTTAACAATTTTGATAGCGATTTCATAGCGTATTTAACAGCATTTAGTTAACAAGCTACCTATTTTTACGTAACAACTCTATAATATGGTAAGTATAGTAGTGTACAGTAAAACAGTATCAGAATAAAGGTTTGGTTGAAGGTTGTGGTCCCGACATTAGCATAAACTAAAGCACGGTTATGTAAATTAATCACATCTATCTCAACATGTATTATAAACATTACATACCTATTGTAAAGACTATGGATACAGGAAAATACTTACCTACATAGTATAATAAATTATTGAACCATCTGGAACTTTACCCAGAAAGAATCACTTCTTAATTTCATGTAAGGTAAACAGAATGGAAATATATGGACGAATTCTCATGGTAAATAATAGTAACTGCATCTTTCTATTTAAGTTGCCAATAATATAAATACTAATGGTTTATTTATGATAAACAATTGTAATTTAGAAATGCTGTAGCCAACCATCATATTTATATGTATGTATTATTCTTGTAACCATTTTCGTTCTAGTAAGTATGTAGCATTACAGTTCATCCTCTGTTTTCAATAGATAAGCAGTACCAAGGGTGTTAGGTAAGTGAAGACAATTAATCTGAAAGGTTAATTTTTGCAAAGTCTGACAAATGTGGGATTCTAAACAGCACAGACTATATTTTAGAATCGAAGTGAAGTATCAATATAATAGGTACTTATTACGGCTAGACTCTGCTAGAGATATACCTATTGTTACTATTTGCCATAGGTAATGCAACACAGTTAGCATAAGTATCATGCACAATATGTCCTTTGGGCTTGTATGTAGTATAAAATTCTCACAAAATTCTCATCAACAATGCGTCATCTCTGAGCGCACTTTATTGTACTAGTAGTCCCATAATATTAAAAAATATACTCATTACGTAAATGAGGCGATTGTTAGTAGGTGGGCGGTGATTATTAATATACCGTGCCATAATTTTCATTTAACGCACACCCACATTTTAAGTAGACTGCAATGGATTTAAACTCATTTTCGGGAATTACTTTATGCTTTACCAGTGCTGTATAACCCTACCAGTTTTAAAGATACACACACGCCCGAAAGATATTGTTAGCAATTCATCTTGCTTAGCATTTACATCCTCATAAAAGTAGAAAAGATGAAAAGAACTTATTCCTTACACAGTGGATGGTAAATTACAATCATTTATCAGTAATGTACTGTATAGACAAGCGATATAATATTACGGGACCTTAGAAGTTACAGAGTAATATTTCAGGCATTCAGAGATAGAAAAAATTAATATGGACGCGTAAAATATCGTTTCATAACATACGGTGCATATTATGTTGCGTGTGCATAATGAATATGGGTATAATCTGACGAAAAGTATTTATAGTAACACGGCATATTTAAAACTACCTATGCAAAATGAAGACCTTTTACTTTGCACGTATAACCCCAAGCATGCGTGGTCAACCTTTGTTTTTAATTACGTTTAACCAGAATAAAGAATTTAATAAGAAATAATAACGAGAATGTGAACCACAATCTTTATATAATTTGAAAAGACAGAATTAGCAAAGTTTTAACCTATCAAACACTTTGCTCTACCCAATCACAATTTTCATAACAAACCTATATGTGGTAAATAGCTTATAGCGTCTGACGTGCAGTTCAGTAAAGATAAGTGCACCAGAATAATAGAAGTTGGTTTAGCCCACGCGTTAGGCAAATAAGTTAAGTTACTCACCGTTCGTGTATACTTATCATTAGCCTACCCACACAAATCCTTTCCTCGGTTTCACTGATGAGATTACTAATTGTCGTTTGCAAGAGTCTATTGAGAACACTGTTTGCAGATACATAAAACATATATGCATATCTGCCTACATATTTATATATCTGTAGTTTCAATTTCAAAAATGTCTTAAAATTAAAATAATATGTTTTTCTGTCTCCTGCGTACCCATATACATACATACGCTAGCTACCACAATGCAAAGTGGTCTTAATGAATATTTCTTACATTTAAAGATTTATTTTGCAATACAATGGAAATGTACCTTAGGAGACAGAATCTTTATAGGCTGAAGTCAACGGCTGATAAATGAATCTAGCGTAAGCTATGAGATGGTAATGTGGTTACTGATTCCTGAACGTGACATTCTTTAAATCAGGACTAAGGAGCACATATCAGGGTGAATCACCATCATTCAAAGTAAAGTGGAGAAAGCAAACATCTTGAAAGGTTAATTTTGGAGGAACTACATGCACCATTCTGTTATAATATGCCTATATATATAGTTCTCCAAACATCTTACAATATGGCATAGTTCAAGTTTAATTAAATTACCCACAAAGAAAGCTTTTAAGTTATACAATGTATTGTGCTATTTACATAACAATTAAAATCAATCTCTTATCATCATCTTCCCTTTTGATGTGATGCTGTAAAAGCATAGCGTGTCTGTAGCATAGCGGGAACTTTATGTATTTGCACAAATTTAATGGCTGTACCACTATGAAGATATGATATAATTTGAAGAATAAATCATTCTTTAAAAATTGGCTACTTTGATAAAGACGCCCACATATCAGTAATATGTGTAAAATCCATGAAATATTATTTGTATTGCTATTGCGTCTTTTACTGATGGCAGATTGCAGAGTTGTTTTTATTAACTATAGTAGGTATTTACCTTTCCATAGGAGTATTTAGTTCATTTCCACATATTACTACTGTATGTTGGCCTAGGTCCGTCATGATGATATGATTCATAATTAATTTATACGTATGATCAACCATTTCTTCAATGCTCTTGCAAAAATTGGCTAATCTATTAAAACGACAATCTTACATATTTACCTAGTTTACGTAAGTTGTGTATTTTGTTCCTTCCTATGTCGTTCAACTATATGTAAAAAGCTATTCAAATTAAGTGCTCTAGTTTATTATTCCATTATTTATATTACTCTTCTATAAACATGTAATGCACGTAAATTATGGAGCAGTTTGTTCCGCAATACCCCTATATGGGCTGACTGTATTCACTGTATGAAAAGCCATACGCTATATACCTAACTTACTTTTCTTGCACTGCTAATTCCTTTTAACTTTCAACAAGAAATGAAAAATCAAGTTTTTTTTTAGTTTTTTGTTAATTCCGTTCTTTACAAATACATTTAGTAGCAAAAGCAAAAGCTTCAGATTGCTGAAAAATGCATAATTAGTAATTGGTACCTATTTTGTTGTTATGTTGGTTAAAGGATTAATGCATTAATTTATAGGATGTATTATGCAAACATAAAACTACTTGGTTTTGATTGAGCACACTAATACTTTTGAGTTTTCAACAAAACAAATATAATTGCGTGAGATAACAAGACAACTTATTCAATCTAACCCATAAACAAATACTAAATAGTACATACCTGTTTAGCATTTAAGAAATAGTGCATGCAAACATTTATGGTATGTATTACCGCACTCTTATATGGTGCAGGTATTATTATGACGGAGCTATTATGGAATTTAATTGGTGAGTGGCTTTCCTTGTTCACAGATCCAAAAGATTTGGTTTATCTCTGAGAGAGGACAAAATATTTGCTAGGTAATTGATTGTTCACGTTGCTGGCTACTACATTTCTACTGCATAAATTAACTACATTTTACACCTTATATGTTACATATAATTTAGTACTTATACTTTTGGAGTATGCAGAGTTGCGCTTTTCAATACCCTTCTCCCTTCTTGAAAAGTTTGTTTTACTTTTTTACGTTACCCGTTTAAGAATACTTATCTTTTTCTGCATTACTATTACCTTAGTATATCTTTCTCGTTCTTTTAGCACATACTCTACATTATGTATGCACACTGCAACTTTTGTATAAGGAATTTATAAAAGTCAGCGATGAAACTAATTGCACCATTTATAATATTAGGGCACTGCAACTTTTCTTAAAATCTTTCTTTCACTATTAATGGTGTGGTTCATTGTCCTGCGACAAAAACTTTACAAAACTTTTGGGGTACTTTACATTTTTCATTTCCTCGTTTCCTATAATTACTTCATCGTATCAAACTGGGTCAATTATAGGTAGTGCATAATAGTGGAAGGTGCTACAAATTAATAAGTCCTAATTAGAAAACTGTCAAGTGAAAAACTTACCGGGCCAAACGACGATGCATCGCACACTGTGAAATACACGAGAAAAATTGAGCTTAGAAGACAAAATGCAGTTCCACAACGAGTTAGTTTTGCCATTTCGTTAGTTAATTAACTTTAGAAGATGGACGATTATGCAGAGTATTAAATTTTACTACTAGGACTGCTTTCACTTTACAGTTTATCTTTGGGGCGATTCAAAGTCTTCCTGATGATCCTATGTTTGTTCTGCTTCTTTCACTTTACTTACACTGAAATATTTTGTTTGTTTTTGTTTTCATGAATCTTTCTGGGGCAATGTATACATAGTATATTGGGAAAAATGCTAGGAATTCTTAGTTCAAAAATATTATATTATTTTTTGTCCGAAACTCAGATATTTAAGAAGTAATTCTTAAGTGCGAACATATGTAACTATCTATTTGAGGTAGAACGGTGGGCAACGGTGAGATGAGAGCGGATGTGCCACGAATGAGAATAGGATATTGTAGACGCGAAGGATAATATCCGAATCTGATCTGTTCTGTGCCCAAATCTCAAATGGTTCCGTTTTATACGCGGCTCAAGTAGTTTTACTTTTGTCGAACCCGAACCAGATTCCAGCAAATGGAAAGATATGTTCAGTGTTCGTGAAGTTGAAAGTTGAAATAGTGGACTTGCATTGACTGCTCCAGAGATTCTGTCTGGAAAGCGGGAGCGGGTAGCTTGGTAACTACTTTTGATGTAGAATGAATAGATGTACGAATATGTATGGTATCTGTTGCTGTGTTAGGTTGTGAGTCGTATAATAGTGTAGTGTGTGGGTATTGCAGGAAAGTAAATCTTTTTCTCCTTTGGTATTGCATGTACGCTGTATTGTATTGTATCTTTAGTCTAGTTCGGCTCTCAAAAGACTCAGACGAAGTCTAGGATGATCCAGCTTTTTATTTGATCCCCGGAGAGCCTAGTTTCCTTCCGTTTCTTCCTTTCTCATGTGATGTTTCATGCTTTCTCTACTTTCCCCGAAGCACCCCTTCCCCGGCTTCGTCTCTCTTTGCTATACCTGTGTGCTAATAATAATTGGAACTTTCTATGTGCCTCTACACTCATTTAAGGTTTGTAGTCTACCGCTTCTCCTAACTACTACAATATTGTAGAACTTTGCATTGGTGCACTGACTGAGTACAAAATGTTACTTCGAGATACTGTTATATTCTTGTTGTACAGTACAATGTGCAACTTATTCAGAAATGTTTGTTTTACTTGCAAAAATGTTTGAGAATAATTAGTATTTATATAGTACTATTCCTGAATGTAATATAGCACCTTCCACCACTTCTTTGTACTAAGTAATAACTCATGTCTTTCGTACCGTCAGAAACCTTTATTTCGTAGACTTAGTAACATTTGTACTATAGTTTAAGAATTTTATTAATACCAGGTAATTTTCTACGACTTCTTCTTGGTATATTGCAATTAGACATTTTGTGTCACTATAAGATACGAGAACACACTTTTTACAAATGTTCGATTCCTATAGTTGGCCCACGCATTTATAATATATAAAAATGGTTTAAGGAACTTTAACCTGATTCTCACTACTTCGAAATGACAAGCAAGTCTGAATTCATGCTACCGACGTATTTTGTTAGTAGTTGTATAGGTAATTACTGGATAAGTCATAATATTAAACCACAAAGGAAAACCAACTAGTGCTGAATGGTACTTACAGTTAATGCACTCTATTAGCCGTACATAAAAAACGAAGACAAAGTAATGGTAGAAAAGTAGAATTATATACTGATATAGACGCGGACAAGGGAATATTTCCAATTTTCTTGTCCTGTCACCCTCAGAAACTGCGACATAGATGTAGTATACCTACCTAGATACCTTTAGTATCTTACCCGTGGAAGCAATGAGACATTTACAACTTTTGCAGTGACATAAAAAAGAAAAACTTCCAAAAAACTGTGTTGAGGCTAATTGCATTTCTATGTCACTCCTTGTTCCTGGCCTGTCCTGTTTTGTTTCGCCCAGATTTTCTAGGTGAGCAATTATAAGTTCTAATCCTATAATTAGTGAACTTAGGAAAAATCCTTAACCTACTTATGCATTGCGATTATGAATTTTATGTAATTGTTAATTACTGGACCGTACCTTATATAAATTTCCTAATTTGCAAGTCTAGCTTGTAGTGGAATTGTGGATTTTCATATCCACGGCCACAAGTTCTGTAAATGCTCATACCATTGCATGAAAGCGATGCAATTCATGAACTTCCAACTGCTACTAAATTATCTTATCTGAAATAATAGATGCATGCTATACTATAACTAGTATCTGTGTTTGTGTTATATGTCGTCTTGTACATTTAAATTCTCGTTAAAGACATTTGTTATATTCGCTCCGATAATCTTTAGTGTTTGTTGTACATAGATATTTATTTGCATGTAAATACTACAAACAAGAAAATGTCATGATGGTTCCAGAGATTTAAAGGTTTTCTTTTGCGTAGGATGATGCAGTTGGTCACGTAGTCTAATACACTCGAAAGACAGTGGAATGGCTTCTGGGACACATATTCCGCACGATTTATTTTGGAACGATACAGAACCTTTATGCACACTACGTTCGCATTCTAGAGTAGTAGCAAGACCACCAGATTTCAAGGAAATTCGGATAGAGACATTACCGTTAATGCCTAGAAACTTAATGCCCCAAAAAAATGACACTCTTGAGTCAAGAGTCTTGACACTTACCCTAAATACTGTTATACTTGGGGCCTTCTAAAGATAGGCAATTTTGCCAAGTAAAAACTAAAATAATTATCATTTGCTACAATTAGACTACTAGAATCCGAGCTTTTGAGAAATAGCAAGTGCAATATTATTACAATGAGCATTTGTGGTTGGAATGCGTCGTATTACGCCCTAGAATACAGAAGCTAGAAAGTTGAGAGAGATGTTTAGAACAATTCCCAGTATGCTTTTCCTAAATACTGGATGCAAGATTAAAACAGGAACGATTCTCCTTAAATCATGACATCTGGTACCCTGATGTACTAGTTTTCTCATACGATGCAAAGTACAATATATTTACTATAATATATAAGATTGTGACAAGTATCATCTCAAGTCCAGCTCCCGTCCGTTCCAGCTCTAATGCGTCACTACACTGAATAGAGACTCGCATTTAATGCAGCCAGAATTTTATGACATTTTTATATCTTCCATGAATACAATTCCAACTTGCAACAACATTGACTACCAAAATGATTTATATTAGCAGCAGAGCTCGGAAAACAAAAATAATTGACTGTTATTTAATGTTATAAGTACTTGAATTGAATGTAGTGCACAGAGAAGTGCGAGTAACTTAACGTAAACTAGAATTACACACTGCGTTCATATAGTGGAGTATTTTTTTAAACGGCTTGTTTTCTTTTAGTATGTAGTTTAGTAGTATGTAGTTAGTTAGTAGTTATTGCATTAGGTACCAGTTCTTATGTATTTGTATGAAGCTGATTTCATGTTAACACTACATAAAAAATTGACTGACTGGCGGAACAAAAACAACAATAACATTCATGGATGAGTTATTAAATCTCGTGTGTGCAACTACACTTACTACTGCATATGAGTAACATAAGATGAGATTGACTATTGAACAGGCTGATTTTATTCCTGAAGAGTAGTTTAGTATATTAGTATAACGATACATATTGTATTGTGTATATCTTAGACTAACGTTTAATACACGAGGCAGATCTGTTATATATAATTAGCTATAAGCTGGTATATACTAGTTAGATTAGGATTAGAATGAAACAGGTACGTAACAACGTAACTCAAAGTTATCATTAAGTGTTAGGGAAGTGTCTCAATTTATTATTAAATCCTATTTTTGTATATTGTATGTACTAAATAGTACACACCTACAATAATTTGTGTATTTTATAGTAAAGCGTGTTAATGAGGTTATTGTCGCTGGAGAAATGACGAGAAAGATGATAATAGCAGGTAGAACAATGCAATTAGCTAAAAGTCAGATGAATTAGCAAGCTGGAGAGTAGAGGTTCTCCGAAGCCATTTTCCAATGGGACGCTCCGAAAACCCGTCAGTAATTGACGTGCCTGAAATGTTCAATAACAATTTACACAACTGTTGCAGATGAACTAACGAATATTTACGTCATTCATGAGCGTGTCGCAAACGTGACATGGTAAGTATTATGTGATATGTGATAGATTACTTACAGGATATGTGGCTTGTCCCAGGAAATGAGAGTCGCCAAAACTGTCGTCATCATTTACTGCAAACCGAATGAGTGCTAGGTCAGGATTTTCTACAGTGAGAGTGAATTTCTCATTCCAGAATGGATTTAATCCGTTGTCAGCTGAAAAATAGCCAATAAATGTTACTCCTCGGAACCTAAATGCTTATAATTAATTGTTACCTAAAGATAGGTTGAATGAAAATTATAACGAAGGAAGATTTTAAAATATATCTTACGGTTTTCTTTGCTAGTGCTAACTTTTTTACAGTCGAAATCAGCTCCAACAATTTCAACCTCTACAAATGGATTTGTAATTCTTGCTTTGCTGTTTTGTCTTGCTAAGTGCCGAGCTGCAATTATCTAGATTAATAGTATGAAAATACATTTGTACAAATACATACGCACAAAATACAAAATTGCAAAAATTTCAAAAACTACGATGCATACGACACTGGACACACCAATTAAACAATACCATATGGCTCAAAATTAATTGCAGTACGCTTGCGAATATCGAATATTTCCTTGCTAGGTACCTATTGTACATTTATGTAACACATATTATTGCGTTGCAGTTTTTAGTAACATCTACTCTGCCTTGCGAACTTTTTCAACCAATATTAATGTTTAATCAGAGATAATATTATGTAATACATAGGTATGTACGATTTCTGTATCATTCTATATAAACTATTTAGATGGGTTTAAGTGCGTAGTACTCAGTGTCAAACTGCAAAGAGAAAAAACTAGTAAGAATTCCAAGAGGAGAAATATCTTATATTAAAATATGTTGATTAAAAGCATATAAACAGTCGTGAATCTACAATGTAGTCTCGATAGTTAGGTATGTAATAAATCGTTAAAGCATCGGCACTTCAAAAGCAAATTAGCAAAAAATGTGATCCAGTGTAGTAGTAACTGAGATAACTTTTCTGCGCATTTATCAAGTAAAGATATTGTAGTAAGCCACTTGAGACCACTTGAGCCAATTTCCGTCACATCATAGTATCATACCAACAAAGTGCAAGCTAAAGCCATACCATACCATGCATGCGTAAGTAATAATATCGGCAACTTAGATTGGCGTGTGGTCGCAAATGTCAGTTCACCTACTTACGTGATCTTGCTATCAACTACGCTATGCTGATACGGATAATACATTGCAATAAGTATCAGGATGATTAGCAAGCAATTTTCCAATTTTTGAAAATTATTTTCTGTTATAAGTAGCATGCTATACCACTTACTCTGACATTAAATGTCATAGGTTTGATGCCATTCCGTTCTAAATCCTTTACTTTTGTTGGGTCGAAGTTCTTCTTGAACATAAAATCAGGTCGGAGGACATAACCGCATTGACCATTTTGTTTGAATCTTCCATGGTTCAGTTGCATTGGTTTGTCTGCGTATATTAAAATGTCCAATGATTGTTTAGAATTATAATGTTCTTGTTTTTCAGTTTAATAAAGATAAGAGCAAAAGAGATGAGATTAAGGGAATGGCATAAATTAAACCTGAACCTGCAGTCTGATAGTTAAGAGCTACCATTTGGCAACCAAAATTCCAAAAACGGATGGGATTGTAATTTGAAGAATCAACTCGTTGTCCTTTAGGATAGACGCGACTTAATTGCAACTACATATTTAAAACATCATTCGGTTTGACTAAATAGGAAATGAAAACATTAGTGATACATTATTAGATGGTATGCAGACCTCGTGTAGCCAAACATAAAACATCGGATCAAAACTCATATTTTTCTCTCCAGTGATTTCACTATAACTTGTCATTTCGTTGTAAACTCTCCCTCTACCACGTATGATTTCTGGGGAGACTTTGGCAACTGCTACACAGTAGATAATAACCCTGGACAGCTCTTTGGCAATTTTGTTTTTCTTCTGCATTTTTTTCATGTTAGTTTGCTGAAATATTCACAGATATTGAAAACACATTAAAAAACGTTAGTAGGCAAATTAAAAATACTAGCGTGTGTTCATATCCTATAAATATCTCATTAACCTCATCCTTTGTTCTTGTGTGTACATAATTTATAGCTTCTTGCCATTCCTTCGCTTCCCTCATCGATGTTACGGCAGCTTTAAACGGAATAGGAGCAGAAGGATTTTTCATATTTAAAATACAAGGGAACTGCTCGTCATTATTTTTTTCTATTTTAGCATCCCCAACACCCACGGAGCCTTTTTGCAAGGCCCCGAAGGGAGAATCAAGCTCTTCAATCTCTTCCACAAAATTAGCAGGGAAGAATTTTTGAAATTGATTTTTCTCTTCTATATCCCCCTTCCACCATCCTCCCTCTTCAAAAATACGTTATCGATGTTATGTCTTTTGAAGAAATATATTATCACTAAATAACTATATTACATATGATTAGTGAATTGAAATCCAAACCTTGTTTTACGACATTAGTTATCACTGTATCTTTTTCGAAAAATAAGTTTTCTGGGTCAGTCGGGTGATACGGAATGATTGCTCGAACTCTAACTTTATTTGCAAGAACATCTGTGTTTAGATAATCTACAGGAGAAAAGTGTCATTATTAATTTGCAAAATTGCAAAACAAATAATGTTTTTAACAGAAGCATTAAAAAATTAATATTTTAAATTTAATGTTACTATTTGCAAAGGTAAAGACTAACCCGGACTTGTATACACCTTTTCTGGATTCTGTTACAGTTCAAAATTTTAATTAAAATTGGAAAGGTATATTATGCATACACGAAATGAAAGCAATTATGAAAATTGTAAGTAATTTTATTTGTACTTCAACTGATTGGCTGAACTTCATTAGTTCTTCTGTAACTGGATGCTTTAACTTCAACCCTTTGTAAAAGTTATGGGTAAAGTAGTGTGTCACAAGCTTCTCAATGTTTTCAAATTTCTTTGACGCAACCACTAACAAGCGCCCATCTTCTTTAATACGGCAATGCTTGATTTGGTTTTCAATCCTTTTAAAATGAAATAATATGCCTTATATGGGTTAAGTTACAAAACTTTACCAGGTTTTACCTCATATTGCATAGTGTTAAACAATTGTTATTTTTCAGCCTATGAATAACAATTACCTGAAAGAAATTACGAAGCGACCCACTGTTGATGTTGCAGCAGCGTCCTTTCCTGGATAACGAACTAAAAAGGCTCCATTAAGGGGTATTTTTTGCAGAATTTCTTCAGCTCCTTTTCGATTCATTTTATCCGAATATTTCGGATTTGGATAAAACCATGCTTGAAGCCTAGAGAACATAAATATTTAAAATTTGCATAAAATTATGGCGAATTTATTATATGTAAGTTTGCTGTAATTTACTCATGACTCTCTGGTTGGGGAACAGGCTCCGTAAATCTCTCAATGCAGAAATCCTATACAATTGAAGCATTACAATCTATGTTTTAGCACTACATTACATCCAGTATTACATATTATGTAAATCAGAGTGAAATAGAAAGGTACCTTTGTTTCAAGAGCATTTCTTCTATAATAGGCGATAAGAGAGTATAAAGAATCGAATTGCTTGGAGTTGACAAGGCAAAACTGGGATTGTTCTGGATTCGTTTTTATCCTTATGTGATGAGCTTTTCCTTGTGATCTGCAAAAGATTATAAAAAGTCACCCTATTTATTAACATTTTATTACTATGTCTGCTTTACGACCTCAGCTACATTATTTTCCTCTTTAAACTAAAGTTGTTAAATCGTGCAAGGAAAGTAATATAAATTTATTTGCAATTGCAAGCTATGTTGCTGGCTTGTCTTATCTTGACTAACAACTATTGTGTATTCAAGTAACACGTATTAAGATGTTAGGCTACTTACAAGAAACAAAGAGCGAATTCTCCAGGAAACGTCTCTACATAAATTAAAGCATAATATTTATCAATGCAGATATTTTACAATTATCGCTTGCAATTTTATTAAATTATCAGTAAAAATAGAATCATCTAAATATATTTGCATTATTACCAGACATGCGAACTAAGAAGGATCCTTCTATGTTAAATTTGCGAACTCGTTCTTCAGCTGCTTTGACTCCTCCCAGGATCTTTCCATGAAACCATTTTTTGCTAAAATAAAATAAAGGAATGTAAAATAATCTTCTGAGATATAATAAATCGGCAAACTACTGAAAAGGGCAATCTGTTGAAATCGCTTTCTTCTTATACATTACAATTACAGTATTACATGCAATATACGTTAACCAAAAAACCTGTCTGTCACGCCATAATATATACACAGGGATAATGGATACTTCGTAAAGGAGTGTAGGGATAAACTAAGTAACAAGTGGAAAAGGGCATACCTGTAATGAAGATCCTCGGTTGCTGCCTAAAAAAATTAATAATATAATAACTATGTAAAAATGTTTGCCAGCCTATTTAGTGTATTTACACACTGACACACAACAGGTACATATTGAAATGGCAGCTATTAATTATGCCAACACGCAGTTTTTCCCTGATTTCTTCGTTTATTTATTACGCAAGAACATGGAATAGGAAATACCAAAAAGAAGCTTACAGCATTCATATGAATAGTATCTTGTCTATCCATCTCTCTGATTTTACCCTCGTCAATTTCGGTGTAAATCAATTTATCGTCTGTCAATGCAAAAAAATAAGGCTCCCACTTTCCTCCCGTTGGTCCTTGAATATACATTTTCCCGTTCTTTACCGTGTCACACAAATCAAGAGGAGTGTCATTTTCTGAATCGCTTTTATTAGGTTCGGGAAGAATTGATTCACACTTCCCGTCCTTCGGTAACCTTTTAGATTTCAATATGATCCTTCGTTTCAGCTGCAAAAGTAGTAATAAAGTATTATTCTCTAATGCGCTAATTATTATTAGGCAATACCAGATATTTCGTAAAAAAAAATTAAGTGCATACCATTTCAGGTGAAGGAAGATGATCTTCATCTCGGCCAATTGGTTGAGTAACAAGAGCACGACCAAATACCTCCTTTTTAACCAAGGGAAACTTAGTAGAATTATATAACATTGTAAAAATAATAGCACACTAATTCATTAAGGAAATACCTGAAATTTTTTGGCCATGACCCTTTGCTGAAAATAAACATGGGGAATCAAATTTTAGCATTCAGTGCCATTAATGTACGAAGAATATGTTTTTGTATGTTTTATTTTTTATTCTATAACCTGCTTTACACTACAATGATTCTCTATGCTCAGGATCACGGGGTACCTAAAAAAATTATACTTTGTGGTGCAAGTTTTTCTTTCGAAATAGCGTTTAATTGATTACGCAGTAGTAGCAAGAAATGGATTAAAAGATTAATTTCATACGGAGAAGTTTCGAATGCATATGTGTTGATAGCCTTTATAACATCCAGAAAGCATATTTTTGTTGTCAGAGTTCGACCATGAAAGATAACAGGTGTATTATCCGGGCCATCCCAACAGTCAAGTTCAATGCAGCGGCACCCTTGACGCAGGCACCTGACATACGCTTCCACTGAAGATTCTGAACTGACTTGGTCACCCGTTAAATAGCTATAAAATTAATCGTTTGAAACTTTTATTAGAGTAATTATGCAATAAATATAAAAGAAAATGTTGTTTTACGTATTGTGTGAAGACGCAATCCAATAATGAGACAAAGGATGGTTCATATCTTGGTAGATGCTGGCGTATTTCGTGTCCCAAACTTGATTATCTCTTGAGAATAGATAATCCACCGCCTGCGGAAGAATTGTTGGCATTTTAAAACAATGTACATAATGTGTTACATAGCCTTTTTCAGTTGCATAATTAAAATCAATACACTTAAAAAATATTCTTTATTGTAAATTATTTATATTTATTGAAAGTATAATAATAAACTAATCAATAGATTTACTTCTTGAACGCTCATAAAAGCCATTCCTTGTTTTCCAGATTGAACATATTCCCTAAAAAATGGGAAATATTGAGCATATTTGTTTTCCTGCTGTTCGGTTTTCAAAAATTCTTGAAACCCCGGTAAATCAATTTTGTCCCCGAGAGCATATGATCCGAAGCAGTCCGTAAATATCTGATATATCATAAATGTTTATTTTGAAAATAAATACACTATTTGGTTAAATCATATCTTAAGTACTTCTGTGTTTTTTATCGTATTTTACCTGTCGATCATGTACAAGATCTCGGATAATAGCAGTAAATTCCTTCAGACCTACTGTACCTTCCGTTACAAATTGTTGGAATTTGTCTTGCAGTCGTCCCGTTGATATTTTGAAATTAATTCTGTTTGTAAGATCCTTCATATGTTTCAGAGTTAATCTAAATCATAGCGATTTTTATTTTTATAATTATTACTAAATTACATTCCTAGCAAGTTCGAAATATTTATTGAAATTGCATACGCTCCGTTGTTACTGCTACTGTTATTAAAAGCCGTTTTTGACGTTACATATTCTTTAAAAATCCACATATCTAATACACTTAGATACGCATTTGGTTTGTTGTTCATTGCATATCTCAAACTAGATATCCACATATCAGCTTCTCTTTTGTTTGCAGCTAAAATATTATGTATAAAATGTATAACGTGTAAATATTTGTAAAATCATAGAAAATACATTGTTTTGGTGTTTCCATTTTTACCTGCAATACTTAAAGTCTTAAGACGGAAATCAATCCCGTAATAAATGGCAAAACAACGCGAAGCATCAATTTTTTTCACATCGGCTGCATGCTTCTCGAAGTCTTTGCCTTTTTTCCCAGGCCTAACTTCCTTAATATCGTAAATGCTTACTGCATAGAAAATTCAGATTTTATCAGGTAACTTGGGAATGTAGTTTTAATAACTATAATGTATGTAGTAATTGTAACATTGCAAGTTGGTGAATGCATCATGTATGATCAGTACAATATTACTAATCGTAAATATTTAAATCGGTACCATATATATCTCATATTTCATTTATTTTAAAGTACAATTCAATTTATTTACCATAAGTATCCACTTTTCCATTCCTGAAAAACTTGACCAAAATTTCCCAAGTTTCTTGCTGAAATGTTAAAAGCATGCCGTCTTTCTTTCGAACAGAAAACTTTGTAACATCAATATCCTGGAGAAATCCAGCCCCTATGTTATCCATTTTGGCAAGATATTCACAAACAGAAGAAAATATGCAAATTTATTTTAAAATAGGTGTGCTACTATTAAATTTTGCTTCCCGAAATTTTTTGTCAATGACAAGCTTTATTGTCAAAAAGGGAGTTTACACATTTTTGTTTATATTTCCTTGTAGGTCGACACCTACATAATCACTATGAAATATTATTCTGGCGGAATGTGTACCTATCTATAAAGAATATTAAAGACAAGTTTGCAGCTTAAATAGTTTAACTAAACCCTAAACTCAAGTAATTGACTTGCGAATGTTATTGCATACATGCTAATCAAACTAGTTTATAGCAATTATTGTCCAGCTTTTAGGTGTGAACATACTTAATAAGTTGACACTATGCTACAAACTACAATATGCAACCGAACCACTTTGACTTATGCATACTGTCCAGGAAATGCGGTTAGATATTATGACTATGACGCGTATAGCAACTTCCATCTATTACTCACTTATCTATGTTTGGTTATTTATAATTTGTCATTTAACCGTTGGGACAAATATAAGCAACTTTGTATTAGAATAGAACTGGAAATAAAAAATGGTAATAATAATGAGAATGACGATGGCATGCGGCAAGTTGAATAAGTTTGCAAGGCAATGACATAAATATTTTCCATTCATCATACCCAGGGATCATATCAGTATGCCAAAAATATACGCAAAGTGCGTCATTTAGGTTGAGCTTTACAGTTGACGCAAGTAAAGTCATTTTAAAGGGGCCAAACGCCCACTAAAGCCTAAACCAATTTGTTCAATTCTGTAAACTGTAATTAATGTAATGACGAAAATGTGTAAATGCAAAAATTGTAAACGTATTATAATGTTTGAACGCTAGAATCGGTCATACAGTTACAGATAGGCTGATAACCCTTATCTTGTAAATATCGCGTAGGTCAAATAAAATTAACCCAAACAGATATGCTTTCCCAAAATTGCGTGCTGTTAGTGTTCTTATAATACTCAAGTACATATATCAAGAATACCTACCTAAAATTAATGACAAAAAGGAGGGAGCATCATCTCAGCAAAAATTTTCTACATTGTAAATTGTATTTCTAAGATATGTTATTACTACTGTAATGCAGAGTAGGGATTATCACTTTACTACTTACCTAGTTAATGTGTTATTGGGATTTCCCATTTTCCTGTTTAGAGGTATACTACTACCTAAGCACCTACGTACTCCCTACCTACTCTACCTACAGCATTGAAAGTAAATATTATAATTAAAAAAGTGGAAGACACAGGAAGGTAAATGACGTATCCCCGTAACTAGATTATCGTATGAAAACTTTTCGTGATAGTTTTAGGTACAAATTCGTTTTTCGTTGAATACATTACGATGTTCAGCTTTCAGGAAATAATTTTATTGTGTTTTAAAAAATTTTGCACAAGAATTTATTCATCTAGCATTCAATTTCCGTGGGTTCAACATGTTAGCCTCGATTTGTAGTACGGACATAGGATAGAAAATTTATTTCTAATTTCTAGGTATGCTTGCGTATTTCCTAGTTTTATTTTAATTGATTACGCTGAGAGATTGGATATATTGCGCATTTAATTTTGTTGTTTAATGCATATTTATTATCGTGAGATTTTTTTGATAATACTAGTTAATACCACTGCTTCATGTGGGAAAATTATGTCTGACGATCGATAACAGTTGTTTAGACATTTCGACATTGCACCACATCAGACAATTTTATGCAATTAACCGTATGCGCCCGTTTATTAGGAGTTAGTTTTAAGTATTACACCCCAGCTCCAGCCTATATTATTTATGTATACAGTTTATACCTGCATACATGAACATCGTTGAATCGTTACCCAATAAGTTGTCCTCATTTTGCACATTTTTATTTTTGGTCAATTACTTAATGCAAAATATTGATCATTAGATATTTTAGTGACTGTCTGCAGTCTGCAACATCTTCATTAGTATAATTAAAATTTTGCAATAATATTATGTTTTAGGCAATTGAGAAATACATGTCTAGACACAGTTACCCAATAGTAAAACTCCAGCATTACAACTGCACACAGGTATCAGTGAGACACGTGTATCAGACAAAGTTATCGTAGTTAGTATACTAAATGTATCACTTTTACAGATAGTGGATTCAAACAAGATTCATACACAGAATGATGTAGTAATTATTATACTATAATCGCTTCACACATAATGTTTCTCTAATTGTAAGTTTTGTGAAAGATAAGCTTAAACTTTAGTGCAAATGAATTTTTCTTTGTATGTGATACAGAGACATATGCATAGTAATTAATTAAGCTATAGTATAAATTGTCCCTGTTATAAGAAGCAAATGATATGTATATGACTACACGCTCCAGAAAACACTTCCTTGGCTTTGTCTTTGTTTAATTAAATATCTTATTATTCTCCAGTTTAGTGAGAACATCCAATGCGTAAAAATTACAGGGGTATTTACATAAGTACATGTATCAGGTGCGTCAGAATGCATATATTTTTAATAGGGACAGGGAAACTAGGGTTTACTAGTCTGTAAAAAAATAATTAATGAAACGTATAATTATCCCGTAATACTATAGTCCATTTGATATAAAGTTCCCTTTTCTGCAAATTAAACACGAATGAGATATAAGTAGAATAAATGAGGTGTGCTTAACACTAGGATAAGTATTAATTTAAATTATTCCCATTTTTCAGAGGAATATCATATGCAAATTCTCAGGCTATCTCAACATTTTTAATGTGTTTACATTGCAGAATACATGGATAATTGCCATTTTTTAAGCAATTCATTTAAGTTACCAAGTTACTTACTGCCATGCCAGGTACATGACCTTGAAAACAATGATTTCCCATCTTCAACTTTTAAATAAAGAAAAACGAGTTCTTGCTACTTAAGCAAAAACTAGCTATTAACTGACCATATGCAGATAGGTTATAAAAACTTCAGCAAGCCGTCCATAAGCATGTATTTTGTACTTGTACACAGAAGTAGGTTCGATATATTTACTAGCTAGATGACTCAAATTGAATGCCAAGTCCAGTCCAGTAGAATTTTAATTTGAATATGTATCGGAAGAAGGAGGATCGATTCAAGCTTCCAAAGTTTAGCTTGTTTATAAGAAATTGGTTGTAATAAAATGGTCCTTTAAAAGATTATTTCTGCTAAGACCAGGTTTATCATTCTACTTGTTGTATGTAATACGGTAATAACAAAATATATATTAATATTCTACATTTGTAATCGTTCTAAATAATAATCGGGAAGCTGGTCAAGTTCTCTATTTACATGATTATGTATGAAGAGCACGTTTTGCTGCTCAATATTCATAGAATGTTGAGTCATTATGACATGAGTGTGAGTTGGATGGAAGGTAGTTGACTTGCCAAATACAATTTCTGTGCTGTGTATCCTGTGCCATATATTTGCCTGGTATTGTTTTATTTTGCCTAGGTTCATGACCCGTCATCTGACAACTGTGAACTGCAAAACTGCAAATCGCTACGTGAGCTTTCACGTACTCACCTAAAACGGGATTATTAAAACTTGATATAGAGCTTTGGTTTGCCAATTATAAAAATTATTTTGCTTATAACTTATACCACAGTTACCAGCAAACATAATTTGTTGTACATAAACTACTCTTTGTGCTAATATGGATTTGGAGCAATTCTAATCTATTATGTAGTGTTGAAATCTAAATATGCCTACTCAAAAACTGAAGTTAGCAAACAATACTATAGGTTCACAAAAATGATCATTCATGCATTTATTCGTCTTCCTACTTTTGTGCATACATATATGCATACTAAATACATATTTATCATCTATCTGTAGTCTACATACTTTTGCATTATAATTTTTAAATTATTGGAAGAACACTTACTAATTTAATTGATATTTTACAATTTTATTTGTAGTAAGTAATTAATTGAAGCATACTGACATTGGTACCTAATTAGTTCTGAAATATTTCTTCAAAGTATGTTGACCGTAGATTGAAGGGGAAAACGTCTGGGTAGGTAGTCTGGGGGTCAGGATCTTATTGTCAATGGCACTAAAGACGGGTTTACAGATTTTTATATACAGGTGGTTCAACGTTCATTGCATAATATCACTATACTGATATTTATCTCTTTAACGTCATACCTCTAGCTCTGTACTCCTGTATACATGCGTATGTACTGTCACACATTTCGTGTAACAATATTATCAGTGCAGTTTATAATGCAGTAGTTTGTAAACCAGATTTATGTTTCGCTAAAGGCACCTACTACACCGCAATGACTACAAACTACTTAACTACACAGCAAACTACACAGCACAGCAAAGAACTGAGAGAAGCTAATACCTATACAAAATACCAACAAAGCAGGGATAATTATTGAATTTCCTTAAAAATTACTTTTATGATCGCTTTGAATGTGAAGACGTAATAATATCATTATTGTACATACGAGTAATTGTATATTAAAAGTAAATAGCTACCATTATTTAATATGGATAGCTCGTGGCTTAACTACATACATACATAATATGCAGTGTTGTGCTAGCCAAATCAGTAGTATTGATGTTGCCACTCCAAATCACATTAAATCTAATGGTGACTAATAAGTAGTGTCAGCCTTTTCTATAAGCTTTTAATGTCCCAAGAATAACAAGTTTAGTAGGTAATACCTATCTGTTTCTTCCCAGGGGGACTAGCTTTTTAATAACAAACTGATATCTTGAATACTTTAATTTAGCTAACAACACTTGCAGTAAATGTAAATTCCATTCAGTGACCGGCAAAGACTGGGAATAACAGAGGAATCTGCTTTGTATGAGAAATTGGAAATGCTCTCGATTACTTTGAATACTACATACGTAAACAAGCACCTACTTGTTTTATTTACATCGGCAAAAGCCCAGAAGAACACTAGAACAGGTTCAGGCTCAGAATAAAGCAAATTGCGATGCAGGTAGTTCATTATCAAATGCAAACACGTTGAGTTTTTCTGTAAGGTTTTTTTGTTTATCTTTTAGACAAACGCGAATGTAATAGTATACAGTGATAAGTTGCGGAATAGGTAGTAGATACTAGGTACCTGAACAAGAACAACCCTTCGGTTTTTTCCACCACATAAATCTGCAAGAAATATTAAGTAGGCTGTATGTATAGATAGTTGCTTGAGTAAGGATGTAGCGGGCGGACAAGACAAGTAACGTTTCTTAGCTCCGCGTCTAAATACTAGATACATTATATACTTTCTCACATTTCCCACTAGTTATAATAGGGAGATAGTTGAAGTTGGTGTTGGTTCTCATAGCTCTTAAATCACCAACAAAATAGGAAATCATTTTGTTCCAGTTCCAGTTCCAGAAGTAGTGAGTAGTGTAGTGTAACAGTTTCGTTTAGTGAAACATATTATCCAAATTGTGTTACATTTGGTTCGGGTCAACTAACTTTATTGCTCCAGTTCCAGTCCCAAAACTGCATAATGAAGAATTTCTCAAAATTTGCACCAAGTGCACTTTTAGCTAGACTATTTTACCATTTAGGATATCACATAGCAAAATATCCAAAGTTCTACATCCTAGGACCGATAATTGTTGCTTTAACATTATCGACAGGTTGCATAAATTTTATTCACCTTAAAGATCCAGAGCTTTTATATACTCCCACAAATGGAGATACAAAACATGAAAAAGCTATTATGGAATCTTTCTTCCCTGACAATAATACCCATAAGTTTGATGTGTCCAGAGCGATTAAATTGAAACGATTCGCAAGGTAAATAGGATTTTTATGTTGAATAAATACCGTACTATATAGGTAAAGGTTTAATTGGTATATCTGTAATTCTAAGACAAATTCTCTTTTATTTTGGGAAACAGGATAATAATTAAATCTAAACGGGAAGACAACAATCTAATAAGCCCAGAGGCTTGGCAAGAAATGAAATTTCTTGACTCCCTTGTGCACAATGCAACTATTGAATGGAAAGGAGAGAAACTAAGTTACAATGACATGTGTGGTCGCTGGAATGATGTTTGCTATGAAAATACATTTTTGGAATTGGCAAATCAAATGAAGAACATTACGAAAGGGTTAACAAGATTAAGCTACCCAATAATGTTCAACATGGAAACTTTGAATGTGTATCCTCTTGCACAGTATTTTGGTGGAGTTACGTTGAAAAACGATTCCTACTCTGTAGCTGGTGTGGAGGCAATACTCCTACATTATTTCATCGGAGTCGGGAACGAAGAACAAGATATCATGCAAGTGTTCTACCTATATGTTTAAATTTTTGTCCATATTATGTTTGTCGAATATACGAATATCCTAAATAAGAGTATTTCCAAAATGAGTAAAAATCCTCAAAAATTCACTCATACAGGGAATACTACAATAATAGTCAAACTTGCAAAAACAAGTGACTCTACAAAAGCCAAAGTTACAAACACCTATACGAGTATAGGCATAGGAAATATTATATGTGTATTATTGCCAATTGACTGAATTAGCATTTATTTTCATTTTTAGGGGTTCAAAATGGGAACGAGCATTACTTCACCAGCTTAATCAATATGATTCCCGATGGAAAGAAATTGAAGTTTACAGAATGACATTTGAGACAGTTCAAGAAGAAGTTGAGTCCAATTTGTATTCAGTGTTGCCCACTGCTGTAATGACAATAGGCTTAATGATAGGGTTTACAGTGTTTTCGTCAATTCAAAAAGATTGTGTACGATCAAAACCATGGCTTGGATTTGTTGGGGTTGTTTCAGCTCTTTTAGGTATACAGCACACAAGTATTCAACAAAACATAAGACAGTATGTAGGTATCTGTATAATGTATTATGAATTTCCCGAAATAACGTTTTCTAATTAAAATTTCTTTTAGGGACGATGGCCAGCTTTGGAATTTTACTTTATGCTGGAATGCCATTTATATCACTTAACATCGCGGTTCCATTCATTATGCTCGGTAAGCTTTTCAAATTATGATAATTTTTTTAAGTTTTGGACTTACATTAATCTAAGTAATTAACACTTAAAAATATGTAGACAATATGTATTACTGTTTGTTCATCTAACGTAACTAACTAGATAGGCATGTACTAGTATATATACTAGTACTGTGAAGTATCAAAGTCTACACAATGATATTAATTTACATGCTTTAGGAATCGGTGTGGACGATACTTTTGTCATGCTTTCAGCATGGAGATGCACCGATCATACTGATTCTGTGCCAAAAAGAATGGCAGTAGCCTACTCAGAGGCTGCAGTCTCGGTAAGATTGGTTTATAGATTCTTATATCTATCTGCAACAACATAACGTGTATAATAAGCCTGTATAAATAAATAATTTATTCCTATGGGTCAGCTTTAACTATAAATGAATAATAATTACTGTTGACTGTACCTATATTACAGGTTACAATTACTTCGCTGACAGATATGTTTTCCTTCTACGTAGGAGTGCTAACACCTATTCCATCTATTTCGATATTTTCAACGGTATGTGGTTTCAAATATTACTCACCTACATATTTACATGTAGATATGTCATAATATGTTGCTGGATTTGCTGGATTGCAAACTTTACAGTTTATTTTCCTCTATAGTTTGCTGGAACAGGGGTACTGTGTATTTACTTATGGCATTTATTCTTCTTCGGTGCTGCAGTTGCTATCAGTGGCTACCATGAAGAACAAAATAGGCATGGTTGGTTCTGGTGGATAACAGCCACACCTAAAAGCAAATCAGGTGATTACTTAAGATGTTTCTGAATTCTGGCTTTGCACGTTTAATAAGTATGCTGTAGAGTGTAGACTAGTAAAATGAAATTTATATACATTAAATTGCAACGTTGGAGTCTTTAGTCGTGAGTATCGTAATTTTTTATCTGAAGCATTTATGAATTCTTATAATTTTCAGAGAACAAATCGGCATTTGAAAGAGCCTTTTTTAGTGGGGGTGTGGATAAAGATGACCCAAAAAATCCGATTGATAAAGATGGAGCTGAAAATCTCGTTATGGTGTTTTTCCGCGATTCTTTTGCTCCAATGATACTAAAGCCAACGGCAAAGATTTTAATACTGTTGTCATTTGTTGTTTATCTGCTCGTTTCTTACTATGGAATAACGCAAATGAAAGAAGGGATAAGAAGAGAAAAGTTAGTAAGAACTGATTCCTACCTTACTGATTTAGTTGTCGAGAACGACAAATACTTCAATACCTATCCATATAGGCTACAAGTAAGTTTACTAAATAAAATATGATTTTATTGTGAATATAATATAGGAGAATAAAAATGCTACTGCTTAATTATCTACGATTTTTCGGGAATTGATCTTTTAAAGTAATTGTCATAAATATTGTATAATGTTTGTGTTTATTGAACTTTTAGCTGGCAATCACAAACCCATTGGACTATTCAAACTCATCGGTTCAGGAAAAAGTCAAAGCAGTTCTGAATGAGTTCTATGATAACGAGTTTTTCACTACGGAATATGCTGAAAACTGGCTACAAAGTTATACCAGACACCTGGAGTTGTACAAAGATTTCGTCGAGCTAAATGTGACTAGCGAACAGGAGTTCAACGAGTATTTAGCAAATGAATACCTTACAAACCAACCTGTTATGGCTGAAGATGTTGTCTTCAATGAGGATAACACACAAATCATTGCCTCCCGTTTTATCTTGCAGACGATAAATATTCGAAATCCGGATGAAGAAAAGCGAGCAGTAGAAGCTGCTCGAGAAATGGCGACGAGCATGTGGGATAAATACGGAATTAATTGCACCATTTATCATCCCGCGTTCCATTTCATTGATCAATTCATAATGATCAGGAGTCTTACTTTAAAACTTGTATCAATTGCGGCAGTACTTTGTCTCGCTATTGCTGTGATACTTATACCGAGTTTAATTTGCTCAATTTGTGTGTTCTTTTCAATTGTTTCAATCCAAATAGGAGTATTGGGATTTATGAGTTTGTGGGATGTTCACCTCGATATCATTTCCATAGTCTGCTTAATTATGTGCATTGGATTCAGCGTCGATTTCTCCGCACATATTTCCTACGCTTACATTTCTTCAAAAGATGGTTCAGAACTAGATAAAATAAAGCAAACTATGTACTCTCTGGGGTACCCCATTCTGCAAGGAGCTGTATCCAGCATTCTAGGAGTAGCACTCTTCATCTTTATACCTTCCTACATTTTTCATGTTTTCTTTAAGATCGTACTGCTAGTTATTGTTTTTGCTACTTATCACGCTCTTGTTTTATTACCAGTATTTCTCACAATCCTTAACTCGTTAGCTTCTTTCAAATTGGGCAGCTTACGAACCAGAGGATTTACGCTGGATCATGACCAAAATGACCATGACACAAGTATCAAAGATATTCCTAATCCCAGATTCACTAGTAGGATTCAATTATAAGGATATTGCGTGAAGCATACCTGTATAAGTATTTAACTTGGGTAGACGGCAAACAATGAAAGTGACTGAATATTGTCTGCTCGTATTACCGAATTTTATGTAAATTATATAATTCTCCATGACTCGAGAGTAAAAATTGTCCTTACAGATATTGTGTCATATTATACACATCGTAAACTTTTTTTAAATCGTTTGTAATTAACTCGTGTACATAGTAAGTGAATAATACCAAATTCCTAGCATTATACCTGTATAAAACATGTAATAAAATTAAAACAGCAGTTCCTCATACTACTACTCATTTTATTATGTATTGAATGAAATACATGATTAGGTAAAGCAATCAATGTTCGTTCTATAACTTAAAATACTGCATATTTTGTTCAGTTTGATTTCACAATGTCTATTGTTATTGTGTATTCAAAATGTCCTTATTTTATAGAATTTGTTAATTAATTAATTATTTGCATAATGTATCAAATTAAAGGTTATTAAATCAAATATTTAACACGGTGATTTTAATGTTTACTAACCAAACATAAGCCTGTATAATATATATTTGTATTTACCTACAAGTACAAGTTTTAACATACATAGTAGCTTTTTTGTAATCTTTCTGGTCAGTGACTGCCAATCTGGGATTTTCGCTTCGGAAATGCGGCAAAAAATCAGTTTTAATATTAGTAGATTTTTTTCTACTCTGGTTAGACTTTTCCTTAATTCCACAACACCGTATTTGGATGACGGGTAAATACAGCATACTGTGGTTTAATAAAAACACTGGATGTGATTCTATTTTTGATTTCGATTCGATATTCAGTTTGGGGATCAACATGAAAGTCAACTAAAGGGACGAATTTTGCCAAAACAGAAGTCTCTTTGTTTTCATAAGGTGAAACAAAGAGCAATACAGAAAGTCAGGGAAAATACAAAAAATGGAAAATTGTTTTGATTTGTCTTTGTTGCATTCGTGCATTCTTTGTTCAGCTCCGTGCGTGCTCGTACTCCATATGTAGGTTCTGTGATCTATTGTACTTTTTAGTATTATCTTTTATGGTGATGCACTGGAAAATTAGGTCTTTCGAAGTTCATTAAAGATCAAAAATAAATTTTAATAATAATTCGTAGTATTTAATCCTTTAAATTATCGAGTACCAAATTAAGTGTATTAATTAGATCAGACTTAATAAGTTTTTCAAATCGTTACTGTTAGTTTTGTCATTGATTTGAGTCGAATTGAAATCTGTGGAACCTGCTGGAGACTGAAAACTGAAAAATGGCAACCAGCAATTTTCCTTTCGTATTGCCTCGAATTGCATTGTTGGATCATGATTATTTATTTCGCGACATGGATATTGAGGTACACGAAAATCACAAATGCAAGAATTTTCTGATAATATTATTATGTCGGTATATCTATTAATTTTGTAATACCGTAATCAATGTTTACTGATTACATTTATGTTTTAAAATGTTCCAGGGCTCCGGTGATTTTATGAACAGTCGCATAGTATCATCTTCAACGCAGTTATCTACTCAACCTCAGATCTGCTCTTCCCCGATTAATACTACATTGGCCTGCTGGAATCCAAACCCGAACTCCACTGCATTTTCTTATTCAAATGACGATCATTGCCAGGGAAGTTTCTCTATTTGCATCCCGGTCGCTCAAACCGAAATATTTCCAGTAAGCTCAGATATTTCTTTATGTCTACTGAGCGAAAATGGGGAATCTAACTCATTGCTGGCTCCTGGATGGATGAATGGCCAAACCAAATGTGCCATGATGGTCAAGAATCTTATTTTTCACTTCGATACGCATATTAAAAATCCAATATGTCATTTTACGGTCATGGAGAGATACATTGTGGAAGTGCTTAAAATCGCCAGCAAATTGACTGCCAAGAATCAAGATAGCCCATATAGGATCTTGATTGAGCCGTGCATCTTGTCATTGAGAGCTATCAATCAAATTTACAAATCGCAAACAAATTTTTCGTTGCCCGCATCAAAGTATTATTTCATGTTTCTTCTCGATAGAATTAAATTCATTCGCAAGGAAATTGCTAAAATTCAAGCATGTCAAAATAACGGAAAAAAATATGTAAGCTTGTAAGACTAGGTCTAGTTGTAAGATTTTCCGCGATATTACGAAAACAGATTTTATTTGAATGTTCTACTATTCGAAGGTGTAGAACATTGAATTCGGTTTTTGTAAGATGTTTATTGTGATAAAAATGTTAATAAATTAATTTTGTGTTGTATTAATTTTTATATCTCAATCGTTTCCTTTGTTTGAATTTGAGTTTTATAGCAATTTTTTAATTAATCTTGTACTACAGAACTACTGTACTGTCCTTACTGATCGTGCCACCTAACAATATTTCTGAGGGAAAATGGCTCGTAGTCTGCTCCCGATATAACTTGGTTAGTCG
>JAQFYC010001948.1:0-29339 GCA_034694165.1 Tomocerus mixtus | reverse complement strand
TGTTAGAGAGCTGTTTTGGGTCGTACTCTTTTACGCTGGCTAGGGGGTTTGCTCCTTTGGATAGGGGGCCTCTCTCTCTATACTCGTATATACAGGTCGTACTCTTTTATGACTGCTAGGGGGTCGGCCCTCTTTAGCATGTATATGTATGGCTTTGTCTTTTACAGGTACCTATCTACTTAAAAGACTCGGGGGTCGGCTTGGAGCGGGTGGATTTACATCAAACACGGTAGCCCCTCACTACTAGTAACTTTTGTGCACCTTGATACCTTCTACTCTGTATTTAGGGCAAACAATTGGGATTGAGATAGCGAATGCATATATATAAAGACTTGCATCTTTTTAAATGAATAATGCTATAACTTTCTTCATGTATTGTCAGTATTATAAGAACATATAATATTTTAATCCGACAATTTTGCATTTTCTGATTTTCGCATGCCATTACGCATATTGTAGAAATTTCCAATAACCTAGTTCCATTAAGTAGTCTCTGGTCTCTACTCAGGCGGGCATCTTTATGACTCCATGTCTTGTTGCATACTACTATCATGTATTTACTATCATATGTACATGCAATAAACCAAGGTAGGAAGGAACAGGAAGCAAATAGTTGGTTCTACTCTACTATTAAGTATAACATCGTCGTTACTTTCATCGAATAATATTGTACAGCTCTTGTATGAAGTTTATGAGAGCATTAGTGTATCTCAAGAGTTATAAATTGTGAATACATAGTGTATAGGAATCTGAAATTACGAAGCAGAACCGGCGAAAAGCAGGAACGAAGAAATTATCATTTAAAATACGATGAAACTGCATCGTAAATGTCAAGAATGAAATGCCTTTGACTGCCCTTAGAAAGCGGAGGGAATTATGTGCAAACAGATAGAGCTCTCTCCGTTGAGCAAAAAATAGAAAGAAAATATCTAGACCGACGAAATGAAAAAAAGATTTTGCGGACTTGACTAGCCATTTTTAGATTTAAAAGTAGAATACCTAGCTCTCTAGTACTTGGAGTTACAGTTAACTACCTACAGTTACAGTATCCGTATAGGTACGTCAGTTGACAGGATAAGGACAGAATATAATATAGTCTAAGGGTACTTCTACGCTACGTATGTCTAGATGTTCGTCTATTGGAAACTTACTTGCATGCCGGTGTAAATCAAGACTGGAGCAATATCGTCGTAGTTTTTCATAAGATAAACGAGTCCATTTTTAAAGGAGATTGCAAGGAGGAATGGTCTCTTAGAGGAGAAATGACTAGCCGAAGAAGGCTCTCCGTCTTCATTTTCTTCCATCTTAAACTTTTCACAACTGAAAGCCATAGTCGAGATCGGGGATTCAACGGGTAGCTGCACTTGAGAGACCATCATACCGTGGACGTCCATCACTATCACTTGAGCACTACTCGTACCAAAATAAACCTAAAGAAGAATCAGATCAAACCAAAAACATATTTAATTTCCCATTATTTTCCCTTTTTTCCTAAAACATAAAAAACTCCTTGAAAACTAAGAAAATATCTAAAATTCTTGTACATCCCCCGGAAAAAAGTTCTGAAATTGAATGAGGCAACGAAAATGTCGCCGATTGACTCAATTTCAGAACTTCATCTCTGGTATGATCCCAATAAAGTATATACTTAAAAATTTTAACGAAAGATTTTAATCCGTTAATTCAAGAATTATTGGCCACAAGAACAAAATGACGGATTCAGAGGCAAACTGCAATACTGTTAGACAGCTTATACATATAGTAACGCATTGTATTCGTACATAAGCACAAATCCATATAATCTATATGGGCTTTGAGTGTACAACAGAAAAGAGTCAATGATCTTGATAAACTTTATACAATAATGAAACCAAAAGGTTTAGGGTTTGTTTGCTTACTTGCTGGTCATCTGGTGTCCATATACCACATGTGATGGTAGCATCTATATTAAGCATAGAAGACCAATAGCGTTGACCGGCCACAGATCCCACGAGGACAAAGCCATCCTGAAAATAGGCAAGCAAAGGAAAAGTGTTAAAACTACGCCTAGGACTGACTTTCACTGTTTTTTGTGTATCCCACAAGGAAAGGACATTCGTTATTTTATTGCGTCAACGTGTCATTTCTAGTTCCATTGATGGATTACTGTACACTAGCAGGAGTTGATGTAGTATAGATGTAAAGCAGTTTATTAGAGTGCTCAGCTCATGTACATTGCGCTGTGCTTAGATAGAGTATTAAATGTGCAATTTTTTTATCTACTAAATAAATATGTTTCTTTTTTACTTCGCTTTTTCACTTTCTGTTATAACACACACACATATTGTGTGAGGTAGACTTATCAGTTCGTGCATAATTATTTAGAAAAGCAATATGTTATTCTGGGAAGTAAATATTTACTTAAGTACATCATAGTTTCCCTCTAAACTCTATTAGCATAAGTACACAATTAATTCTCATGCATCAAAAAAACAGAATTATGGAATCTGTAATTATTTGTATTGTTATAAAATAAAACGTTGCAAAAAAAAACTTTAAACGACAAATTGTCGAAGTGAATCTGACAAAATCACTATATATTGTAGTAATATCAACGTTAACGAGCCGATATGGCTAACAAATATTTTTTGCACCACGTTTTCTGAATTTGTGTATTGATTTCATTTCTAAAACTTTATTTAAGTGTACTGATGAACTATTTAGATTTTCAAAACTTTATCTTTTCAATTTAAAAGAATTTTTCCACTGAAATTAGTTTTCCAGGTTTTCGAAAAAAATCTTATTTTTTCTTTTTCTACAATAATTAAAATTACATTCATCGTCGCAAGATTTTTGTAAAAAACATGACATAATTTGTGATAGACAACTAGGTAAATACTTTTTTTAGGAAAGTTAGCAAATTCGTAGCATGTGTCACATGCAGTACTTACTTGATAGCAAATTAGAGCCATTCGTCCGTCGTGTGACCAGGAAAAGTAAGTCACAGGTGTACTTCTATCATTGATCAACTCAATGCTCCATCTGCCTTCAAATTTTATCCAGACAAAAATAATGCCAGAGCTGTCACAGGACGCTAACTTCTGATAAGGTTCGTTCCACTGCACCAAAGTTATCTGGAAACAACAAAAGAGCAGAATAATCTTAAATAGAAATATAGATAGGATGCTCCTTCGTATTGTAACAAATATACCAGGTGAGTTAGCGATAGTAAGACAATACATATATAAGTACAAAATTATCACTACTTTCACTTTCTGTAAGTGAAAACCCCTTTCGTTGCGATTTCTAAGGTTTTATATTGACAGCAGCTCAAGGGGTTAAAATACTAGGGAAAACACTTATCAGAATTGCATTGTTCTTTCTGTTTTGCAGATATAAATAGAGCAATTTTGTGCAGAGTGAGTATCCAGTACAATATTTGCCGAAATTCGAACTAGTGAAAGTAGAAGATTAGAGATCTACAACGTTATATTTGTAGTTCTTGTTAGGTTTCATCAATATTTCTACTTTATGATCCTATAGTGGTTTTACCAACAAATAATATTGTCATTAGGAAATATTAGAAACCATATAATATAACATTAATGCCCTTTCACACAAAAGTTCTTATAGAGAAGTAATCAATAGATAATAATCCGTAAAATCTCTGTAGTAGACAAAGATTATCATTAGAGCACTAGAGAAGTAGGCAATTAACGACTAGGGAAAAAGAGTATCTCCGTCGCAAGGTAGAACCTAATATTAAGATATACTTTATAGATATAGGAAAGTGAAAGCATCTCCGCCCTTCTGGAAGCATTATCCAGGAAATTTTCTCATTTATCATCTGTGATTCACCGTAATAACGTGACAATCATGGGAACTGCTGTGGTCTGGTCTGGTCTGGCATGGGAAGACGGGCTAACGTTTCTTAGCCTTTAATGGCAATGGTTCCCCCGTTAAGGTTATCGCGGTGGAAACTGATAAATGGGTATTAGTTGTGAAGTGAAAGCTACTTTCACTCTGAGTCTTTATCAATTATCACCCTCGATGGTATATAATCACCTGAAGTAAGAAATTCGGTATAGTTCCTGTCCTGGAGAAACTGTCAGTTACGATGACACAAAAAGCTGAGCAATCAAATTGAACTTTATAACCTTCATCTATAATTTCCTATATTTCGCTTCCTTTCTTTTGTTGTATGGTCTTTGTCATTGTGTAAATTGAATATCTATAGCTAAGAAGCATATTTTGTTGAATCCTTCGTCATCCCATCCCACCCTCTTGCTATATTATAGAATGCGTCATCTTTTTCAGCTTGGTTTTATATAAAGATCTGCATCTGTTTTGCCAGCACCAGACTACTACGAATCCGGAGGAAGTATAAACGTTAGACATTAGACAAGTAGTAATTAGCCTTCCATTTTCTTTGTGAAAGCTTTCGCTCTACTAAATAGCTTGATAAACAAGGAGAAGGCAAAGGAAAACAATATTATTCAAGATAGGAACAACAATAGCCCGAGGAATTATTAACGTTTCACCGATTCAGGTGGTTATGCTAATGCTAAAGCAACTTTAGCCGAATGCATTTAATTTGTTCTAGAATTTAACGAAGCAAAGCACATTCATATTCCTCCGAGTCGTATTTATCTGTATCAGTGCATTGTAAATACTAATTGCAATTTTGCACTTAATTGTTTAATAGAGATGTTCCATCTACCACACCTTGGTTTTGGTTATTTTGGCAAGAGAAAGTTGGCACATGGGGTTTAGGCAAAAACTAGTATTTTAGTACAATTAATACCATTAAATAATAAAAAGATTAGCATTTCTTAACAAAATGCTAAGCACAATGATTGTAATTAATTATTTAACATTCTAGTTTCTGTTTACATTAATTTAATACAAGTACTGCAGCTGTTCTCAAAAGTTCTCAATCGTTAATAATAAGTAATGGATGAACAATTTGTATTGTCAATTTCATTACATAATAGAATATAAGCAAATATTCTCCAAGTTAACTTATGCAATATTTTTGTAAGGTATTCCATAATAACATGACGTATCTTTCAGAATGCAAATGACTACGGCTTTTCATTTCCTGCCAAGACAAAGTTCTCCTTTTATATATTATTTCTAATCTAATTCAACAGTCATGTTCTTCTGGGCTTGTCCTGCCTATGTCAGTTTAGTTGAAGCTGAATTTATGCCATAGATAGGCAAATCCAGGAAACCTAGCAATTTCCGCTCCCCGCTTCCTCTAACCACACCACACATGAGTATTATGCAAAAGATGGAGAGTAGGAACGAAAAGGCTTTACATTTGCGTAACATGTCACTATCACATCAGCATTACATAGTAATAGTACACATAACTTAATATACATATATCACTATCATGCGTAAACCATTGTTTTATTTAAATCAGCAGTAATATTAAAATGCATTAACATACGTACAAAGAATAATAAAAGCTTTCGCATAGAAAGGGATACATAAATTCATATACTAATAGTTATCTCGCAAGGGGAAATGTCTACGCAGAAGATAATATTCATTGTACACATAGAAGAGAGAGATTTATTTTCTATGCACAAAAGTGAAAGCACCACATTAAACATTTACATGGTGAAATTATTTTCATTTGATCTTTACACAGATTGCAAACACTATTAGGCTACACATTATTTACTTAAGAGAAATTATGTTAATGTTAAAAGATAAACAGAGCAGATATTCGACTGCATAGAAAAACATGGTGAAATACACCACAATAACAACCTCACGCGGAAAGAAATTATGATGCACGAGCAAAGAGCAACCTGTTATTCATCCATCCTGCACAATGACGCATGCAAAATACCTATTATATGCATAATATTTTGCTTTTTCTAAAAATTAAAATAAAACTACAATTCAATTAAATGAAAATAAATAAAATTCAATTTAATTTAACAATATAAAATATCTACTCATTATAATTTTCGATCTAGCAATTGCTTCTGTAAAGGAGCATAAAGGGACAAGCTACTGGCATAGATCTGCAATTAAAATACATAATAAATAACATAATAAATAAAAGTAAGCAAATATTTTCGTAAGTAAATATTTTGATAATCCACAAATTGTGTGGGAAAAGTTGAGAAAGCTAACTTGTGTTGTCTATATATTTATTTCCGGAAGTTGTGCATTTTCGTGTAAAGTTTTCCAGAGGTTAATTTTAGGGGCAAAGGAATATCTAACTCCATTTAAGAAAGTATTTTCATACTGATGGTGTATGTAATCATGGCCATGGCTATCACTGTAGGTCTCCTGGCGATATTGGGACATCGCCATGCCATAATAATAAAATATCCGCTAACTCTAATGTAAGTAGTATCTGCGAGCCTAAGAAAAATAGAGTGCAAGCAAAGGACAATAAAATCTAATATATAAGATCAGACAATAAAGAATGAACTAGTTTTCCATTGAGTGATCTTAAATGGGTTATTACTAAAAATGATGTAATATTCTTACAAGATCATCCAAGAAAGACATCTAAGAAAGAAAAGGGAACAAATGTGATAAGTCAAGGCTACATTACTAATATACAAATAATACTTACTATTTAACTTACTATCTAATCTACTACGTAAAGTTATAACATATAAGTATCTTTATGTAATGTTGACTGCAGTATGTACGAGAAATTGGCTAGTCAAACATTTTATTTGATGGGGAAACCTGAACAAAATATTTGTTCTTTTTCTTTATTTGCTTAATAGAATATTGTCCAATGCTTTGAACTTTTGTCCTTTGTTGTACAAGATATAAAATGTAGGGTTAGTGACTCTTGGGAAATGTTTACATTTCATTGTAACAACGATTGTATGTACAAAGAACAAAGTACATACAACACAATGAAAAGGTAACAAAAATTTGTACTTTTGTCCACTGTACAAAGTAAAACTGTATTTATTTTGAGGAATGAACAATACTGTATGTACTACTACAAATACATTACATATGTACATAAATGCATAAAATGCATGTTATGTATGTATGTAATGCTCCATTGTCAACATTACACTGCTGAACAATTCGTCGCGTTCTGATTGTGATGACTAAGACTAAACGCCAACTTCGGTAAGCAAAAACAAGTTTCACATGCTTCAAATTTCAGAGTAGGGTACAGTAGAGTAACAATATAGTAAAATATAGCTGCTGGAACATAAAAAACAAGTAAGTAAAGTAAAAGCTGGAAATGATTACATGGCTATAGTATAGCCAAGCAAGGCGCTTATTTCCATTGGATCAATAATAGTTTCGCAAGCAAGAACTACTAACTCTACTTACATAAAACTAAAGCAAGGCAAAGTGAGACTTTGAGAGTCTGCAGATGCTGATTGCCCTCGATCTGATTTCTCATGCAGTCTACGAGTACATAAGTCCAAGTCGAACTCTTGCCTTTAAGTTGCCTATCAAAAATATATATTTCATACATACATGCTCAGCCTGTCGAATCTCGTACTTTCACCCAAATTTCTATACATACTTAAGTATAGTAGTGTGCATGTGCTTTATTATTCTTACAGTTATAGAAACGATCAACTTAAAAAGTGCTTTCCCGTATCCAAGTGCCAAAAACGTTTATTTACTTCTCCTATGTAGTCTTGCTACTTGATATACTAAATATCTATTGTATTAATGCAGTTTCGTATTTTCTATACACACACAGTACTAAATAAAAATACTTACACACATGTCTCGTATATTTGTAGTAAATTCTACTTACTTTGACTTTGACTAGGGTGTCTAGCCAAAATGAAAACATTTCCAACAACACATTAAGCAGAAAATTCACATGAAAGTATGTTATTGAACGAGAAATGGAAAAACAACAAGCAAATACTTTTATCCTATCAAACTACCAACCCATGTAGAAACATAAAGTGTAAAAACTTTCTCCCATATAGTATGTATGTTTATGTAGTTCACTTTTCCCTATCGTTCTTCCAAGTCAAGTCACTAATACTAATACTAATACAGTTAAACTTTATTTTCAAGGCGATGCGAAGCCTATAACATGATTATCCTTGATTTCTTATATCATATACAGTGCAATTACCATTATACTAACAATAAGTAAGTGTCTCGTTAAGGAATAATATAAACTTTGTTTATCAATTAACTATAAATAGTAGTAGCAAACATTTTGTCAGCCTTATTTATAGTAGTATAAGTAAAGTACTTATTTAGTCTACTGAAAAAAGTGTAGCATGCGTTTAGAATAAAAGAGGGCCATGCCGAGGATACATCTGCGTCTTACTTTACTCTTACTCATGGATTAATGATTTACTTGCACAAAAGGCTGCTTTCGATAGATTTTAATTATGCACAGTAGAAAAAGTTTTTAACTAACTCAACTAGGATTGTATAATTAAACTTTTGGAACTGAAACTCTTTTTAATTTAAGGGAGAAAGTAATGTAATCAATCGAGAAGCATATTATTGTTTGCGATACTTTTATATTGGACGAATTTGCACACAAGTAATAGTAAGTACCAAGTTTACGACCTTTTGCGAGTAAAAAGTTTGTTTATTGAAAACAGCTTACGATATATAGACTTTTCAGTAGGAATACTCTATAGACTGTTCTAAATGTTTAATTAGTACTTTCTCCTTCACAATAACAATAAAATTGTTAATTAACATTGTATATTGCGACAAACAATTCTTCTCTTCTATGTAGCTCTTTATTTGCTATTTACTAAACTTAGTTACTCTTTAATTGCGTAGCACATTAAAGTGTTAATTAAAGTCGGATAATAATGAACATTGTGCAACGTTTATTGTTTACAGTTAACAAAGACACTTTTATGAGCACGTGCAATATACCTAAATTAGCATACAGAGATGATACGTCTATCTACATAGATAAACTTCTTTCACGCAGATTTTACGGTTTTTAACGCTCATGTGAGTTTTGAGAACAACCTTGCTTTTCTGGTCTAAAAAACACACCCGTTTCCAAATTCTTGAATGTCATAAGCAGGATAACTTTGTTCGAATGACGTATAATACGGTTGTATCAATTTCGTTGACAGATGCCAATCTTTCTAAAAGGGCTCATCCTTCTGGTGACCTTTGTTAATTAGTGCAGGTGTAAAATTTTATTAGCAACCTGTCTAATGTCTAACTATTGAATCCGCACGAGCGAGTAGAGATTTAATCAGTACAACTAAACTACTACTACCCAAGAGATAATGAACATAATATAAAATAACACTAAACCCTAAGGCGCAATAGAATCCAGAGATAAAGTTTAGATTTAATTGAGGAGTAAGTAGTAGATAGGTTCCACGCACATCATTACATACTGTAGAGATAGCATGGTCGAAAACAGTTTCAGGACTTGCGGCTAATTAGTGAAATAATTGCCAGAACAAATGCATGCGAATATTTGCTCACTGGAACATAAAATTTTCCAATGAGATTCGATATTACGTGTAAATGGTTAATTGAATCGTATAACCTTGAAACGGTGTATGTTTATTTAGCTAATTTAATTTCGCAATTTCGCTTGTATTTTGACAAGATGACAAGAACTTGACATTAAATCTGATTGGGTTCAGTTCAACTGGAAACTCCAGTTTGAATGAAGTATGTACGTATGAGTAAAGTAATTGGAAATACTTTAGATCTGTTGCAGACATTTTTACATATGTACATAGAATTCGTGTCTCTCGCCGTCATCACAGTCGCCTCAAGGATTTTCCTGCAACTAACGTGCAACAACTTTGCGATATCTCCCCTGTCGTGTGTACACAAAGCAAATACATATGTAGATCGCGAATTGATTTGGTTTAGGGTCTAATTGCAAGTATGCCTTGGAGAAAGCAAATAATATTTGCAAATAAAAGATATAACCTTCCTCTGATATGCAATAAGTGCTCAGCAGGCCAATAAAGGTGGAATTTGCAACCCATGCTAAACATATGGAAAAACATAAAAGAGTTCTACGCTATTCCAAGTACAGGCTAGTATAAGTAATTGCATTCAGTAAATATTTTGTGAATCAAAGGAAAATCTAATTTATAGGATTAGTTTCGCTGTCTCTTTTAGTATCAATTAGTTAGGAGAGTGTGTCAAGGTGAATGGCCACATCATTATATCTTTTCTTGGTGTCTAGATTATTGTAAGGCTTTGGCAGTCATTCATTCACTTCTGGTCCTCCTGGCCTGGCCTGGTCTGGCATGGTCGTGGTCTCTGGTCTGCATCGGCTACTCAAGTTACTTTACGCCACTTTACTAGAAAGGTATATGTAATCCAAGCTTTGTCAAAATAAATAAATGAGTAGCACGAGAGAATAATAAAATATAAAGCATAGCATATATCAAATAGAGATGTGAAAATGTTTACTACCCTACTTTAACAGGATGAGTACCTACTACAATATGGAACACGTTGAATATTACATAGGCTAACATGGGATATAGTAGTCACTGTACTGGGTGAGAAAAAAGTAGTAAATTATATAAGTTTTTCGTATTATTTCCCCCGTTTATCCAAAAGGTATGCACAACTAGGAGGTAAAACTGTCTGTTTTTCATGGCTGTAAATTAATTCCCAGTTTATAGAAAGATTAAAGGTGTTCCCAGGGATTTTGCGAGCTCTAGTAACAGTATTTTAATTGTTTCCTCATTTCATCTTTAATGCTCATTAATACCAAAGTATTATGTACTCAGTGATAAATTAACATGTTTAATTACAAATTGCTGACAGACAGGTACGCAAAATATTCGCATTGACTGACCATTTAAAAATATGCGTAACTTGCCTAATTAGGCCTATTGGAATATTGATTCAGTTTTTTAATTAAAAAATTAAACATTTAATATTCAATTGATTTGTTTCATAACTTTATAAGTGCTAACCAGTACTAATTGGTTATGATTTTAATACATACATAATTTTTTAAGCTCACATTATTCCTCACACTGTTTAAGAAAAATTTTGCAAATAGGAAAACATTACAGGAAAATATTTGCAGTTTTATGAATAAGCAAAAGTGTACACTCCCCAATGTTCAATTATTTCTGGTCACCGTGTAAGTAAATCCCTTATGCGAATAAAGTTTCACAAAGAAGCTAGTCACCTTGTAGTGGTTGCTTGAGCTAGTAGCTTTAAATAAATGAGTATAACTAAATCCTACATGTACTGCATAATGTGCACTATTAAGTATGTATGTTAGAAGGTAAAGGAGAAAGTCATGGTTTCGACGAAAATTACATTAAATTATACAAACTCTCGACTGTAACATAACAAAGGTAATCCAAAGTAAAAGGCAAATCTCCTCTTCTAATCTGTCATGCACAGAGAACCCAGTACTCTAGTGTAGTTGGGAGCTAATTTGCTTTCTGCCCAAGGAACCTTTTCATACATTAACCCACATAGTTGCACAACACGTAGTAATATATCCTACCTTATTTTACCTATGTTCATAGTCCATATCATAGCACACAACAGTACAGAACACTGACGTAGGTAATACAGAACATTCATCCTATTAAGTATTTATTTACCATAGTACTACCATAGGAGCCTTTGTTCTTTTCCGATTCCTGTATTCCCGTATTCAGTATTTTCCACAGGCTCCCATCTAATATGACCTTTGCATCCTTCTACCTCTCCAAATGTTCAAAATGAATGCAATATCCTTTTGTTGGCCCAATTTGCTTTACAAACTCATTCAGCCTACAGAAACATAACAACGCAACGCTTTCACGGCTAACTAACATAAGTGTAAATGTGACACCCATTGAATGTAGATTCTCTAAATTGCATTCTCATACTAAACTCAAGTTCAAAACTCTAATATAAATGAATTCATCCCTGTACACTATTTAAGTAAGTAGATCAGTAGATCACAAAACCGTAGGATGTCACATTCTAAATTCAAAGTGTGTGACAAAATAATTATTATACTTACTACCCTCAAGGTTAATTGCATCCTTTAGTTTGAGTATACTTTCTCCGCTACTCTTTGCTATTTTTAAACTTAATAAATTAGATAGGTATACTTGTACACGTTGCTACATGTGTGACTTCTCTAATTACGCTAGGACCTGCCGGGTTGAATAATTTAGCTGGAAAAATTCACAAATACAGGAGGAAACATATTACTTTAACGATTTGGAATTTGCGACAATGGAAATCTTTACCTAGTAAGCTGTACCGTAAAATAATTTATGACTAAAACTACTTATTATGTATTACATTTACTTAGGCTGGCTTATAGCTTATGTTATGTTAGTATTGATGTTGCTATTTAAATGGGCATTATATCCATGTACAAATAACTTCAGAATTAATATTAATATTTGTGGTACTGGTACTCTATATACAGATATCTTTCTTTATGGATTTATTAGGTTGGCACAAGCACGTACAACTATTATGATTATAATTGGAAATCTGATTTATTTTATGTAGTTCAGAAGAATCTGATATTTGTCATTACAATGTCCGACTTCATTCCCCAGTAGAAACTAGTAACCTACTGGCAATTGTCCTCGACATAGCCAAACTAAAGTGTGCTTGAGTCAGTGTCGGAGTGAGTGGCACGGCATTACGTGACTGATGCATTCAATTCCGCATTAGACAAAATATGGTTCACGTTTAGCTATTCAAATAACAAAAATAAAAGTAGAATAATAATATGCTTCAGTAGGCAAGCATATATACAATATACACAATATTTTTCATATTTTCACAAATAGTAGTAACCTGTATTTGTATTTCATGGGCATACATTCACGTAAACACATGAATAAATAGTTACCCTTTGATATTTCGTAGAGGGACCAATGGAAGAAAGCAGGAGAAAGCTCTAGTACACATAAGTAGTAGGTCTTGTAAGGTCTGCAGACTTTTTAATAACTCTGTAGGAAATGTAAGATACAGATATTTAGTGTAGAAAATGTTTGGTTTATTTATTTGCAATTCAAACCAGTTCTGTGTCTCTGATAACATTTTATTTTTGCTATATAAAGGACAAGAACAAGAAAATGGCAAGCTTTATCAGTCACTCTGATCTTGTTACTCATTTTAGACATTTTACTAACTGTAGTATCTGTATAACATTGCATAGAGACATATCATATGTCTATCTAATCTAAAAATCATTTATTTAAATGGCAGCTCAAAGATGCTGAACCACGTACGGTACGACTGTGAGAGTAGGTAATAGTAATAATATAATGCAATCTAATATAATGTACTAAGTTTGCGTCCTACTTTCTTTTCAGACCCTTTTCTTAAGAAACGGCACGACTCGACAGATGTTTTTACGGCAACGGTGTCTATATACTCAGAAAGTTGAACTTGCTCTGGTCGGGTAGTGGGTAGCAATAACAATGCAATATAGATAATATGCATATCAACCTTGATAATCTGTATAGAAAAATTATACTTTATATACGAAAATATGACGCTAAATGTCAAAGTTGTGTCCGTGATGCGAAGTGATGCGGTGTAAGTGTAAGTAGTGTAATGTGATGCAGATTGTGTTTAGTGAACTTTCCCTTTGTGACAAAAGTATTGGTGTTTATACTTATATATGGTTTCATAAAGTATGCTGAACTATACTGTTCCTTGATAGACTATAGTTTATATAGCATAGGAGACAAATGAGCTCTTGGAATAATCTAACCAAAAGTGCAGAAAGAAATGCCAAGTTTTTAAAAGAAATGGAACCCATACCATATTTTGGAAATGAGTAGACCATAAAGGATTCCAAAAAACGTTCTCACTGCTTCCCTGGGAAACATTTTGACTTAGACAATATAAAGAAATGAGGAAAGTGCGCAGCGCTGAACTGAAATGAAGATTTTTCGATTTGGCTTGACTTGACTCGACATCCACTTCAACTTATAAATGTTATGTTATGTACGTTAGAGTTCGAGAAAGTGAGCCAAAACAAAACAGCAGGATGTTTCTCCTTAAAAAGAGCTTTTAGCCAATAAATACGTTGCAATACTACATACTACATATATAATACATACAAGAAGTTACATACTGTTTCCTTACATACATGTATATATGTAACACGATAGAAATCGTATGTAGAGAAAGTCTGTTCATGAATTTCTAAATAGTCGCTAAGGCTAGGTTTATATTCTGGCAGAATGTCGAGAATGTGATTCAATGAGCACTCCAACTTTCCTTTTCTCTTTAGTTTAGAATGGAGGGGACAGATATTTGCATTTTGCAAGCTTTTGCCATTATATAGAACATAAGCGAATACTTTACGTAGACGTAAACTGCCTAGGTCATATGTTAATATTGCATTCAAAGGTTTTGGCAATTGGATGCCTGCACTTTAGCTTTAAGTGGAATTTCCATATCTATTTACCAACAATAAATGGGACAACGCAGTATGCACTGTGACAATTTAGGTCGTTAAGATCCTTTATGTAGATCACTTCAATTTTCTTGTTTAAGTGTTGCGAATTTGCTTTCACAGTTTTGGCCATGTAGTAAATAGTATAACTTCTAATCTACTTTCGCATGAAATACTCATTTTATCGGATGTTGAGACTTTAACAAAGTTCTTATTCTACTATCTTCTAAAAATAATGTCAAGCTTTCGATAGTATTCAACTATTATCATCAGGGTAGTAAAACTTAAGTTTAAAAACGTTACTACTTTTATTGAAACGTTTTTCTGTTCATAAAGGGCTAACACAATTATTTAATTGTAATTAAATTAAGTTTAGTTAGAAATAAAGTCACATTTCTTGCATGGCTTCTTTATAAAATCTCTGTCATCACAAACAAGATGGGATACATATGTATGCATTAGTTTCAAGAGGCAAAAACTGGCAAGCTCGTATATTCGTAGTGATATATGGACAGGGAAGCTTATATCTGTAGAAGCATTATTTTAGGAAAACCCATTTCGCTTTTTACACTATGATAAATATCTTCAAGTCGGACGAGCTTAGAATATATCGTGCATAGAACCCTAAGACATCCATTTGGATTTTTGGCTCGTCATTCGACAGATTTGTCTTTATGTAGTTGTAGTTCCCTATATTATATTATTATAAAATAAGTTAGATATTATACATAAGTAATATAATATATGAACTGATGCAGCAAGACACAAACATGCCAAGCCGAAGCCAAGTCCCTTTAATATTATATTTCTCGCTCGTTTCTATCTGTAGTTATAGTATTCAGGATTGCATTGCATTGGCTTTCACTCAGACAGCTTAAAATTAAGCTTTCTTTTTTCGCTATATAATGTATCTTCAGTAAAATGTGTCTTCCCTTGTCAGCCGGGCTTTCTGACACTTTTATTTCATTTTATTCCTATAGCACTACCCGTCGCTGACGCTTTTGGTTTATGGACAACTTTTTCGAAAAAGGAAAAAATAAATCTAAGGACAGGATCTGAGTGTTACTGTTACTGCACTGCTATAGATAGGCTTGGCATACGAATCCAACCGAGGAAAGTCACACCAATCAAGTTATAGGTAGATAATATGCATTTATTTATCAAAAAGATATACTTTTATCTATGTTACATTTACAAGACATAACTAACTATATTTTGTATGCATGCAAGTGTGAAAGCCAGCAATTCTTCAGTTCTTTATTTTACCCCTTTCTGTTATTCAGATTCAGAATGTGCATTTGTTATAGTATTATTGCACAATGAGACACAAGAGAAAAAGAAATGAAAAATCTCATCGTCACACTAAAAACATTCATTTCCTTTTATTCTACTTAAGTTTACAGATGCATACTGTGAAGACAATAATGTCAATGTACATAGAAGCACTGCTTTTGCTTTGTACAATACTTCCCTTAAAATAATGGGAGAATAAAATGTTGGCAGCAATACACTACACAGATACAGAAACAGAAACACTACTCAAAAGAAAGAATCTGGAGCACGCACATAGACTCAAATACAATACCGTATACAGAAATACAGAATACAAAACACTAAATGAAAAACTCATCACAACTACAACCGGCGCAGTAAATATTCCAGAACACTCATAATTCTCATAATGAATTTGCCGAGTTAGATGAATGAGCAGTAAGTAGAGTAGAGGAATTTAATGATAAATGCATGATATTGCATTACACTACAACACATCACATCAACGCAGAGCCAAACCAAAAAGTAAAGGGGGAATGCACAAAAGTGAGAGAGGGGAGATTGTTTTCCATTAGATTTCCATTACTAAAGTATTATATAAATGGAACCATTGCTGCTTTTGAGCTGTCTGCAGCTTCAGAATATTATTACATTTTAATAAATATGTTTCTTGAATGCATATAGTATCTAAGGCAGATACTTAAGCATAAGCTTATACATTACAACCATGCTATACTTATATATATGTCCTAGACACATAATAAAATTCCGTTACCACAAACCTAAACCATACGCCTTTAAATTAAGCTCATACTTTTCTCAATCTTCTCGAATGTTAACACGAACTAGTGGAAGTTGGAGATTTTAGTTATTGATCCAAATATTTGTCTCGTTACCAAAAAATCATAATTTTTTACAACAAAATTGAGAATTTTGATATGTAATTATAAGATTCGTTTCCTTTTTCAGAAATGGAGTCACAAAATGAGGAGCTCTGTAAATTTGGAGGCATATTTGCCCTTCGTATGTATACCTTCGACAAAAATAAGCGAATTATGTTGCACAATGCCTATATAGGCACTTATTAGTTTAGGTAATAGAAGTTAAGTTATATAAGTATGCATATATGCATAGGGTGTTTCTGTATTATGTATATCTGTGGCACATACATAGTAATAGTAATGAATTAGTTAGGATTTGAACCATGCGATTGTCAAGTGGGGTTCTCATTAAAATACGAGACTGTGGCTTCATTTCAGGGGATTGAATTGGATTGCGCAGTCTTTGATATTGTCATTCTAGTATGTAATTTTGTTAGGTATTCAATTTTCTATAGTAAACCAAACATCACTGTGCTTATTAGGTACTTATTCTGTTACTATTACTTATAAGCATTATATCTCCTATAGGAAAACGTAGGATATTACCGCATGAAGGCACCCTTCCTCCTCTTTGCCTTTGCGTTTAGTATAATTTGATTTTGCTAATATTGTCTTTTCTTAGTGTAGTGACTCTATTGAACTCGCTACTCATTCTACAATTATTAAGTTAACATCTTTGACCTTTTTCTCCTCTGTTATCCAATCTAGTATTAGCTAATTATATTTATTCTTCTCCATATTGTATACTACAAAAGTGTACCATTCAGTTTTTATGTATGTACCTATACCTACTTAGTAGTCCTATTTAGTACCGGTACTAAACTAAGCATAGCTTAGCTACTATCTGTACATGCGAAGGTTTACAGCTTAGATACTATCTGTACATGCGAAGGTTTACAGCTTAGATACTACATAATACCTACATAAAGAGGAATTTAATAGATTCACATTCACATCAAGAATTATATAGCGTAATTGCACATTGTAAAAGTGCTGTTAGAAAATTCCGCAGTAACGAACCGATTTTCTCCTGTTCTTCTCTTCCGCATCCCGTTCTTTCATCGATCTCTGTCAATTCCCATTCCAGTCAGTGGATTCGAATGCATAAAGGCTTTTATCGTCAGAAAGAGTTGAGAAGCGATAAGAAATGTTTCAGTCATACTCAATACTCATACTATTCTCTCTGTTCTTTTTCAGTGAATAATGGAACGTGCAGACTACTGTACCTACCTACTAAAGAAGAGTTCTTCTGTGTTCTATATAGTATTTACGTAAGTAAGAGGGAAACAGATCGAGATAATGTGTTTTTATTCTTATATTATGTTCCTAAAGGTAGTACGCTAGTTCTAACTTTTTATTCCATCTCTCACCCCTTACATTTAGAAAAGCCAAAGAGCAGGAGGCAAAAGAGGGTGATAGAGACAGGACGGGAGTACAGAAGAGCTAAAAAGGATTGGAACTGCAATAGCAATATCACGTCACATTAGCTCGCCAGATCAAAACAGAACTTTCCTCCACACAACAATATTCACCCTCTTTCTAGTTCTTTTCTCCTCTTCACAATTCACACTTGCGTATAATTGAACCAGAAGAGTCAAGTGAGAATATTTCTCGTATGTTTCCCGGATAACATAAACTTTCTCACTGCAGCACATCAACATTATACGTGTTGCAGATAAATCTTTTTGGGAGCCGAGTGCCAAAAAAATAATTTGACCTGTAACTTGGCAAGAACTTTTTGCAATTTTTTGATTAGCATTATTGAAAAAATGCCAATTTTAGTATTTTAGATATTTACAATTACTACAAAATTATTTGCCAATGGTGATCCCAAGTATTAAATTAATTTACGAATGATTATATTAATTGGAATAAATAAATTACAGGTAAAATTGTTCGTCAGAATAAATTCTTCTATCGATACATTCAACGGAGAATGTAATTTTGAAGCATTTGAAAATTTTGTACTAAAAACTTGCTGGGCAGTACATATGTCATTGCCCCGAAATGTCTAACTATATCTGCAACATATACATCGCATACCCAATAGTTTCCCCACCACAAGGGATTTATATAATATATTATGTGTGCGTAGAGGTACAAATGGGGTGAATTTACTTTATAGACATTTATATTCAGACATAGACAGACAATGATCGACTAATGACGATTCTATCAATAATACCCATCTCGGTTTCAGCTCGCATCACCATCAGACTCCGGCGTGGCATTGACACGTGTCATGGATTAAACCGACAATTTGCAACCATCGCACACTAACTCCTACGGACTTAGGAAAACATTCAATGAGTTTCTAATAGCTTCCCAACCACTAACCGAACCGTAGACCTTAGCCCACCAACTAAACACTCTCTCACAATCACAATCAGCTTAAACCTGCATTATATTAAGTACTAGGTAAGGCAACTAAAGGAAATTGTAGGACAGGGACCGTAACAACTACAATATTCAGTTATGTAAGTATTCCACTTTACTTTAGGTACTTTACCTACGGACGGGGAATAAAACGTCAAGTCACTTCAAGTCAAGTCAAGTCAGGGAAGACGAAGTGGTAACGGCTTTCGGCCAGATTTTAAGCCGAAACTAAATCAAAATCAACTTTTACTTTAAATCTCCGGTCCAATGAATTTCCCTTCTCTAGATAAGTAGTAATAGTAATACCTACTAAATAGGAAGGCGCATTCATCCCTTCATTTCTCATTCCTCGACTGGAACTGGAAGTGCCTTTGATATATCCCTACTTCCCTACTGATATTTGTACTCCTCTTTTTAGGCAATCTCGCTTGACTTATTTTTAGAGCATACTTTAATGCAGAGATAGTAAAAGCTTATCGTGAGAACCGAAATGGGTTCCCTCCATCTAATCTCTAAGTACTAGTATGCAGTACATAGTACATAGAATCATAGATCGTACCCTATATTGTAATATGTGCATGTTCCCTCAAATCCGGAATCTTGGTGCAAGCAAAACCCAAAAGTGAACCTTCCTTGCTACTTAACTTACCTCTCTCATGATATTCACATTGAGATAGTAAGCTTTGCTTACGTAAGTAAAGTACTTCAAGTTTCAACTTGACTTTCATTTCTTGGCTTGATATTTGTACCTTACAGTTTACACCGTACCATATATTATAGTTGGTATTGGTACTGCATGCAGTAGTAGTGGCGCGCCTTGCTTTTGCTTTCACTGTACAGGGAATTCAAGTGAGTGAATCTGAAATGTTAAATGCGACTTAACGCCCCATAAATCCAAAGCTTCTTTCTTTCCTATCTTAACGATCATCGTGAATTAAGGGCAACTTTCACTCAATTCTCCCACTTTCCCTGCATAGAACTCTTTCCTACCTTTTCTACTTCATAACGTATTTAAATTTCGGAATTTTATGGAATTTTCTTCATGAGAGTTTCTCCAATGAAATGTGTAAATACCAAAAGCACATACCTACATAAGTATGTAGGTAGTAGGTAGTAAGCAACTCTAGCATGAAAGATTCAAGGTACACATAACTAATGCTAAGTAAGTATAAGTAAGCAAAATACATTTTAACTTTTCATTTCGAAAGTTCCCAACGTCTACGTTTACATACACCATAGGAGCCAAGGTAGGTAATGAAATTCCAACAATTGACTTCAAACTTCAAGAGTATATTTATGCCGGTGCCTACTGCCTACTGCCTACACTAGACTTAGGTTCGTAGCCAAAGTTATAAATTAGGTCAGTCATGCATCCTTTATCCCTTTGAGCCTTGAAGAGATCAAAATTTTACTCAAGTGTAAAACATGTACGTTCGTATATACGTAAGTAGAAAATATTATGTCCCTAATGTAATGTCTTTTTCATTTTTACACTCTCTCGAGTTTGACATCTGCCGTTATGACCATTTTGACATACATGTAGGCTCTAGCTTTAAGTATAGCATATTTAAGTACTTTATAGTATTCTAGTACCTTCTAGCTACCTAACAGGAAAATAATATTAAGTATTGATGTCGTACACCTGAGTGAGTACATTTCTCTGAACCTCCTTTGGGAATCTGCACTTTCCTATCTACTATAAGTAGTGGTACCTAGAAATATTAATAATCTTCAATTGAAAAATAAAGGGGAATAAATGCAAAAAAAGTAGGTCAGAGAAATAAGAAATTAAAAACTTTGAAGATATCAAAATCAAAAGAATGTCTAGACTCTGGACAAATTATAAAATATTCATATTTAACCTGAACCTTATTTCTTTACATACATAATATCACTGCTGAATAATTTATAGCATTATTAAAGGAACCCTCGGATATTACATGCCAAAAATATCTTGCGAGCGCAGCACAGCGCAATCATTCATTTCATTAGAAGAGTAATTTAGTTTCTTAAATACTTTCGCTTAGTCTTTCAGCCGTCTCGTCACTCTCTTTACATTACAGTCTTCCTTAATTAATGGGAACGAACGGGAGAAAGGCGTGATTCAAAAGTTTTTTGTGCTGTGGGAGAAAACACACCTCGGAAGTGTCTTCCTCAGCAGTTTGTTTATATATTCATCAAATAAAGTTCCAAAATACGTAAGAATAGTACAGTGCAGATATATTATCGTATAAATAAATTATAAGATGCGGGTGAAAGTAGTAAAACTACTATGTCTATTTTATATCAGAAAGTATGCAAAATCTGCATATATAACTATCTGTAATGGAGTAAGTATATCAAATTATATGCTTGACTAAATTGATATAAAGCAAAGTTCTTGGAAAGAAAGCAAAAGTAAACATTTTATAGGAATACGAGGAAATAACACCTTCAAATACTTAACGTAGCATTTAGCATACCTACAGCTACCGTCTAGCGTAGGATAAAGTTTGTCAACTGGGTTAGCACTCTCTGCTCATTAGCATTATTAGCGATAACGGACACGAATTGAGAAAGACGTAATCGTGATGTTTTGAAACAAGTTCACGCTAAATTTATACCTACGTTAGTTGGAATATGTAGCTCTAAGATACAATTCTGACAGTACAGTAGAGTTTAAAGTACTTATATTATGAATTTAAACTTTAATTTCAAGTTGCATAACAGCATTACTTATATTTCTCACCCCTTAAAGGTGGTATACGTCCTACGGCTGAAAACTTTTATCTACGTATGTACAGGTACCACTTTAACTAACTTTAACTTATGGATACACTTTGTGTAGCTAGTTCTTCTCATCCTCAGTGTGCTCTTTTATCTTATAAGGAAAATCCCACGAGAACGAAATGGAATCTTGTAGCATGGCTGGGTCTACTGTATCCATACCACATCAGGATGAAACAACCTGTATTCTAGTTAGGTGGAATAGAATTTCTATAGGAAAACTGAAGCTCTCTTCAACAGAGATCTTGGCTGTATTTTCATTAATGTAAAATGAGAGCTTAGTAACGTAACCGAAGTGAAGTAAAGGAGAAACCAAAGCAAACTAAACATGACCATGGAGAGGAAGTCCGTATAAATGTCCAGAGTAGAGCTCTCAACTCCAGGCCGAGATCTGCTAACCAGTTTATAGTGAAAGTAAAGTACCTAAAATTTTCGTTTAGTTCACAATATCTAGAAAGAACAGAACGCACTACGACTACAGTACAGTAGATAAGTAAGATAAGTATACAGGTTGAGAAAGAGTTCAATTCATGATTCCATAATACTAATATATTACTTATCAAGTCCTTCCTTTACTTTACTTTAGTTTCCTTTACTCAGTTTTACATTCAGACAAATACTCTGGAGAGATTTGCTTTCATGGTGTATACATGTACAAATATATCTTAGATCCATAGGGCCATCGGGCATGAGTATTTTATCATATTATGTAGTACAAATCATTATAATTATTGAATTTTTAGCAGAATTTAAGAATAAATCTAAAAATTGACAATCCTGTGAAACTTTAAATGTTTCATGTCAGAGACTAGAGAGCAGTTAAAAAAATCTCCACGTTATGTTACTACAGACATCATATGTGGAACAAAATAATCTAAGTATATTTTAATAATACAGATATTAAATAGTGGGTATATTTTTAAGGTACGACATTGTATTCAACTTTTATAAAAAGTACATTCGCAATTTATAAAAAATTTTAGAAATTGCCAATGTAATGACTATTTATTTATGAAACTCAAATCTTGCTCCTTTTTGCTCGCGATGTGGTAGATTGGGCCTCTGACACATATTTGTATGTATTACCACACAAACTCTTAACACACACGCCCATTTATAGTAAATATATATTCTCTTGTCTTGTCTTGTGCGTTCAGCTATTTGTATATGTAAAGTTAAGCCCACTTGAGGGTTAAGCTTTGCTTTGAGCTCAAATTGCTTCACTTGCTGCACAAGATTGAGATTCCTTGTCATTAGAGATACCATAGACATTTTGTATTATGTAAAATGTGGTGCTCTTCATTTATTACACAGTACAGTGACTACAGTAGAGTCCATGGCATTTACAAACATGAACACTAAGGTGAAATGGAGATCCTTATACAAACTATAATACACTACAGAGTACACTACAGTTACTCCGATTACTTACAATCTTCCACTTCATTTCCCAGCTCTATCTATTCATGCAAATATTTTCTCACTACTAAAACTAAAGGCAAGCCACATAGCATATCAACATCAACAGCAATACACTATACACCACTATTTCAACTTATTAAGTAGACTTCTGCTTTGCTAACTACTTTTCTTTCTCTATGTTTACTAAATATTAGGAAGATTTCCTTTCAATCTATTGTGTACTCACTGACGGAGGAAAGCTTATCTAAACTACCCAACTATAGTATGCAACAAAACAAACTTTGAAGGTCCCTTTTGCTGCTTTAGCTGTATACTCAATCTACAAAAGCTTTTCATGTGCTCTACTTTTACTTTATACTGCTAGAGATTAATTTTATTTCATTAGCGTATAATATTAACCCTTTTATGCAAACTGTAGAGTTTCCAGAGTTTTATATCCAGATCCTTTCCTTATATAAGCAAATGAATTGAAATGAAAACTATTCCAGATAAAATACAGCAAGGAGCAATTTTAAGTTTCAGACTTTTCTTGGATTTAATAAACAACACAATAAACCCATTTCGCAGCAGTACGTGTCAAGAGACACTACATAACATAACAATTCCACTCCGGGTTGGGCACAAGTATTATTCCCAGAATACAGATATAATCGTAGAGTGTACTGTTACTATTACTGTGTACTGTACCTACATAAATATTATGGCTGTTTCCAAGTTTCAAATAAATTTGTTGACTTGACTTGACTCGGATTTCTAAACTTTGATAATACAAGTTAGCCAGTTAGCCAAAATGTCAAATATATAGGTCAGAGGTAAAGGTAGCATATTATAGTGGATATACTTACTAATATGTATGTCAAGGTGGAATTCACGTGCTGAGTGCATGAGAACTGTTGTTTACTTGAACTTTGCAGTACACACGGGCTATTTGTTTCAAAAAGGAATTACCTAACAGCACGATACAAAAAATGATAGAGGAGCTTGTCCCATGTACACATATTGTACATAACTCTTTAACAGGGTCTTACAGGCATAAATCCGACCGGATGCTGGAAACAAGTGTGTATTACGGCACGGTGCGGTGTAAACACAATACGTAAGTATGTACACGGATACAGAACCTACCGTGGTAAAATATTTCCTCATACATCTGCTGCATCTGCAATTCATTGTGTCCTGTTAAACCTTCAGCTGAAGAGAGCAAAAGTGTTGATCACTGAAAATCGCTCTCTATATGTATAATTTATGTTCAATGTAAATGTAAAAGTGTACTATAGTTATATACAAGTAAGAAAGTTGTTGTGAAAGGACAATAGAGGCATCCACGATTATAGTAGGGAGAAGGTATAGAAATATATAATAATATTGAATACTATACGCTAACTTATGAATTTTGTAGAGAAAAAGTATCATTGAAAATTGAATCATGAATACACATTATTCTTTCGCTCACGAACAGCCAGCTTATCTCTTCCAAGGACATTTTACCTAGCATACTTACACACACTTAACTCACCTTTCACCTTTTAAATCATGCTTGGGTCATAATACTCGATATTATGCATTTTACTCATACCACTACATACAGAAATTTTTTGCTAACCTGAGCTCGATGGCCACGTAGATTATAGTTGGTCCTGTGTGGCGCTTCGGACGTGTTCTTTTTCCAATGGGACGTTGTGAAAGTTACTCCAAGAATACCCCGGACGTTTCCTGTGGCTAGCCAACCTTCCTGGTAGTAGTGCGTTCGATTAAGCTTCCATCCTTCATCCTGCAATTTAATATTAATTATATGGGTTTAGAATAGACTGCCAGAGATGCCTCTAAAATTGCAATCCTAATAATTCCAGTATTGATTTCCATGTTTAAATAGAAACGGAATTAAAAACTTTCCCCAAAGCTTTCATTAATGATTCACTCTTTCCGCAATATCTCATTTTTAATCTAAAAAATATGTACATTGTTTACGGATGTTCAACTTGAAGTTGGAGAAAGTATATGGAGAAAGTATTTGCATGGTATCATATCAATGCAATGCATGTTTGTGCATTGTTTTCTGTGATTGTGATTACTGTCTTGTAAACTATGCAACAAGAGACCTTGTGTAAGAAACTGTCGTTTTAAAGCACAGTAAACTACTTACCACTACTACTATGCAACTAGAGAAAGCGAAATTACTGTTCAGCGTCAATTTATTATGTAGCTACGTAGTATGACGTCCGTTTATATATTATTTTTTTCCGCTGCATTTGCATTTATTTCAGATGACAGCAGACTCGAGAATCGTTATGTATTTGCAAGATTACAAAATACGTAGGTATTTGTTCTATTTATCTATAGGAAATAACTGTTCCATAAACTAATAATATTATGCAAAATAATAATAAATAGAACAGTGCATCATGAGCAGTGCAATATCAAAACTTAAACCTTATATTGGATTTTCTTCATCCTCAACAGGGAAGTGATCACAGTATGTTTTTAGTTTAGGTAGTTTACTTTGTATTTATTCAAGTGCCAAAACGAATCAATACATAAATGCCTGTCTCCGATTTGGAATATGGGAGGTATGTATGATTATTATGGAAATGAAAAATTTTTTATTTTTATTGCATAATAATAACAAACTTTTTGTAGCAACTATGTGTGTGTAAGGAAATAAGCCTAAAACAAATATTATTCTAGTGATAACGAAATGATAAATCGCATGTAAATAGGAACAACTGCAACTGTCGTTGAGCTTTACTGTAAACTGAAGTAAAACTATATTAATAAGAATTTGTATGGTATATATATTTACCATTTGTGTCCATATAAGTATACGGCAGGCATTAGTAATAAATATCCAAGTTTCCCTTAAACACGTTTCGTTACAAGATTCTACTGTCAAAAGTATAATAGAATAAGTAGAAAATAGTTATATTTCGAAAATGGATAAATTAAGTGATCGTTTCTTGGCAGTTATTGGATTGGGATTATGGGGGGTAAGTAAACATTTTTAAAACATTCATATTTTTGTAAAACCTAATGCATACCACAACAGTTATTTATATTATTAAAAAATAATCCTTATATTAATCAGGCCACAATAACTATTGGAGGGATTTACGCATTCTGCAAATATATTGGGAGAGATACAAGGGTAAGAAAGTAAATTACAAAAGTCTTCTAAAATGCAATTCATACCCTTTCTAGTGGTAAAATATTCTGGTGTATTGTGATATAACACATGCGCAGTTTGCTTTAATGATAACTGTTTTAAAGAATCCCCAGATATTAAGGCGAAATGAAGATAATTTAGATAATCGCCAAAATTTGGAAGCTCGAAAAAGGAGTCTTATGGCTGACTGTAATTTAGAGCAAAATCAAGATACTCGCCGAAATTTGGAAGCTAGAAAAAGGAGTGCGGAACGTCTTATGGCTGACTGTAATGTAGAAATTGAAACATTGGAGCGCAGGCAACAAGATCCAAATACAACTGAAAGAGAACGAAATATCATCGTAGACTTACTCATTGTGCAAAGGACCTCTTTCAAGTCAAATGGTTTCATGCTAATAGAAGCTACAAAAAAACTTCAAGAAATCGCCAAACTGGACGTAGAAGAAAACTTACTAATGTCCTAGTTCACTTGCAGATTACTGGAGAGATTAATTCATAAGTAATTATTGCAATAAATTAAAAAATTATTTCACTATCGATGTTGTTATCATATGATCATACGTCTAGCCAGGTCATATAATAAAATTATTCTCAATTATACTGGAAGAACGCTGATACGTTTTACACAATAAGACTGATTTCATGCAATAAGTACTGAAAAAAAATATTTTTTTCCATTTATACACAGCTTTATTTTATTTATCTAAGTACCTATGCTAAGTATGTCAACTGGTATCATATCGACACTGAACGAGTAATAGGTAATATTATTACATATATATAATATATGACATTATGTAATTTCCAAGCTAACGAGGGAGAACGTGTCAAGTGTTTACTCTTAAGAATGTCGTTCTCAGTTTTACATTGCGCATGCAATAGGTTTGTTGGTAAATCGGTTTTTTTTGTAGACGGGAAAATACTTTGCTGTGTTGCTTTTCCAGAAGAATTAGGTAGGTAGTAGAATTTTGTAAGTATTTTTGTTTATTGTGGGTATTGTAAAATATTGGAACAATTCAACCAGATAGCAATTACACCTGCTGGATACCCAATGATACGTATCTAAGTATTTATTGTGATGACTTTCTATTTTCTCCTGTACACTGGATATTTTATATCACTATCCCTAGCATTAAAGCAGTATTATAATTCATTCGTCTGGAAACCTTTGTAGTATCAGTTATACCTCGAAATTGGTATTCAATGAAATACAGGACAAATCATTTCAGCTAGACAAACGCATAGACTTCTTTTATTTCATTCCTCGAATTTCTGTTAGGTAAATATTTTCTTGTAATTATAAATTGCGATCTGTTTCGTTAAATTTTCATTAAAAGGAATAACAAGTGCTCCTTTTACAATCGATTCACGTTAATGTAATCAAACTAATTCTGTACCGGTAGACAAACACGTGCATAGCATAACGATTTCTTTGGAATTTGGAACACTTACCTTCGTACTTTCTATATTTCTATACATGGAACAGCATAATAGTGAGTTCTAGTGACATAAAGAACTATTTTGAGATAACATTTGTACTCGAGTACAACTACAACATGTGTCAGCAACTGTAAATTGATGAATGAAATTAAACCTGAATAAATGAAGGCCATTAGTTGCCATGTTTTTTACTAAGAAACACGGGTACATGATCGTTTAGCTTTTCTCAGTAAATAAATTACGTCTCTGTAGGGCTTCTCACTACTGTCAGTCAGGCAGAACAGATCTGAGAAAGAAAATAATCTGTTTGGGTAGTAGGTAGATACCCTAACAATAAAGTTAACATTTCGTGTTACTCCTGTAATGTTTCATGTCGTGTTTCTCGATCTTTTTATACGTTTTCAAAGGAAATTCCATTCAAGTGTTATTAAATGGCAAGAGTAGAAAAGAAGACAGACGAAAATCCTGAGAGACGCAACGAGACTCTAATTCAAAGTAGGTAGACGGTATAAAGATGTGACTACATGCCATGCCTATAGCATTTTTAGGACTTTACTGGATATGTGTCCCTTTTCTGGGTACTGGTGGCGGACACACGTTGCTCGACATGTGCTTAGGTTCATCGCACACATTTTAACATTCCTAAACGTATATTTAATAAGATTCCTACATAATATCTGCTCCTAGGTATATAGTTGTACCTACAACAATACATATCTACATATATACTATAAGATTAATAGGACACATATGCATACTATTGTACCTAAGAGATGAAATGTGGACAATTCTGTCCAGCGAAACACAAAGTGACATTTGTAAAATATAGACTTTTGCCTTAAATTCCTCCCGAACAATTCCTATCTACCTCTACCCGTGTCCTAAAAATGTGTATTATGAAATATTAATTATAAAAAAACGGAATGACCCAGAAAAGGTAAACTCCATCTTGTTTAGGGATTATTATTGACATTTTCTACTAGAGCACTTACTTGTACATAATTATAAATAAAGTAAGTATTCAGTGACTAGATATGTACAGTATAACATTTTAATAGGTAGGAATTATCCGGGTAGGAATTCTTCTACCCATATAATATACATATGGGTAAGACTTGTCCGATAAAAATTGTTCGCTTCCCCCAAATAACAAAAATGGGATAATATAGGTACATACAGACACAGATAACAACAAAGAGGGACATTCCATGTACGAGGCACATTATTTTCTTTATATGGAATCATCCGTCTGCCTATTTTCGGTGTAGTTGGAAAGTAATTTCTTCCATAGAAAAGAGAACTCATGCTAGGCTAGGTACATTATTCGCTCAGTCTATTGTGTCTGATTGTATTTAGTGTATATCCCAGAAGATATGACTTTCTCCACATTACATTCATTACGGGAGCTTTTCTACACGTCGTTTTCTGCCATCATATTATTTTGTTGACAAGATGAGGTGTGACGTACCCAGGATGCTTTTGTCAAAGCAGAAGCATGTGCAAAGCTGTATCTTGTATCTACATGTGTACTAGTATATCTGTAATTACATTTTTGCAACTTCCGAAATAACAAACTTCTTTCCCGAACAGAATGGATGTAAATGACTTTTGTTTGACTTTTATTGTGCAATATGAAACAAGCGACCCAGATAATCGTCTT
>JAQFYC010001947.1:0-29354 GCA_034694165.1 Tomocerus mixtus | reverse complement strand
ACTTACGTACTAGCAAAACATATTAGTCATTAACTAACGTAAACATTACGTTACTACTTATTTTATTATTCTAACACATTCTTATATGGCGATATGGATTTACATTATGCATTATGAATCAAAAGCATACAAATAAATACGGTCGTCTGTCTGTCACATGTGGTAAACATTTCTAATTTATTAAATAAAGGACAACAAACTTCCAGCGAGAAAAGAATGAATCCTAAAAAGTGATTCTGAGGACTGAGTAGCTTTCATTCGCAGAGATAATAATATCAATCATAGTTGGACAATTAAACATTTGCAATGCTATGTATAAATATAAATGAACATATTTTACTATAATAAAAAACATTAAAATATTTAGAATTATGGTAACTTAGCGATTGCAGCTATGTAATGCAGCAAAAATTAGTTCGAGGAAACAGAGTACTAGAATTGGGCAGGCAGAAAGTTTAATATTGTTAGGTTATTGCTAACTAATAGCCAATACATGATACTAACAAATTTAGCTGCTATTTACTATAATGAAAATTTACCTATGTATTTCATTGAAATCATTGTAGATTCTGTGTTGGTGACCGGTTTTATTTGTGTGACAATCGTATCCTGTGCGAGTACGACTACGAAGAACGGATGGTATTCGCCAATATGAACACGACAAGCGGAGGGACAAATGGACCCGTTCACGCTCTGAAGCAGCAACGCCAAGGAAATCATTTCGGGGTAAGTTAGTTAGTTATTGACCGGATAAATGCGTTATTAGCTTCGTCGGTCGCATGAGATGTGACAGCTCGACCAGGCCTACTATGTAATTCACAGGGGTTGGATATGGATTTAGATGTAGAAGCAAGTGGTCTACACAATTAGTATGTATTTACTTAGACGACGTTTACTTTTATCTATTAATTCTATTAAATGCTTCAATCTTTGTTAGTAATAATTTGAAATAATTTTTTTTTAATTTAAATTCATTGTTGCTTTACATGTTATATATCTATTGTTATTTATTGTTAATTTAAAAAATTATATTAAGTGAGGCTTTATTGTTTTTCTTGAATGACAGCACGTCCACCTACATATACCTCTGAATTCATGGACATACTTGTACAAACAAGAATGGGAATTTTATAGTATTAAATTTTATATATTTTCCTAGTATTTTTTTGAAGATACATAATATTAAACATTACCAAAACCTTGTTAAACAATGACTAAAATTAGGTAAAATTACACGTGTGAGTGTGATATACTAATGTTAGTTAGCTTAAAGTCTAAGCGGACACACTTAAAATTACCTTTTACTTATTTACAGCGTTTCTATTTAAAATATTACCCTCCTTTAGGTTTAAACTACGTATAAATGAATTTCCGTGTTTCCTGACGAAAATACTCAAAACTCAGCTTCAACTTAATGCAAAGGAGTTGTTAATTTGAAAGTTGTATTTGTTTAGCTAATTAATTCATACCTATCCGACCTCTGTTCATATAGAGTAGTATGTACTTATGTTACTTATGATGAGAAGAAACTTATGGCTTTTTTCTTTTGGTGAATGTAGAGCACGCAAAGCAACTCGGCGCTTGTCGACCAAAGATCTATACATGGACTTCATGTCAATAGTGGCCTATCTGACGTGCGTAGCTCACATCAAACGGTCAGAAGTAATGGAGTTATTACATCAGATTAACCTTTAGTATTTGCCCAGTTGTTGGAATACTTTTAAGTTCCATGTCACTTTTCTCTCGGCTCTCTGCTACAAATACTCCTTCCTCCAACACTATTTCCTCCCTTTGGTTTTCTCGTCTCGTCTCGGCTTCACTTCACTGAACTCTATTGCATTGCATTGCATTTTATTTGGCATTAAGAAAGCCTTTCTTATTCTTTCCCTTGTTCTTGGTCTTGTTCTACTATCGGACTACTTTCTTTTCTCAATTCTTTATGAAAGTAACTCTAAGTAAATACTCATAGCCAAACAAAAGCAGTTTAATTTTCTCAGTCATTCTTTAGTTCAGTTAGGAATAGAGCCAGGCCAAAGCATAACTCTTATACATAATGTGTTGGGCCATACATACACAAATGCTCTAGCGTAAACAATGTCCGTACAGGTAGCTACTAATTACATTTACAAAAGTACATATATATGTAAGTAAGTAAATATGGTCAGTAAAACTCTCATTCCTTAAAATTACATTTTAAATTTATTGACGCATACGTTCGGGATGCCGATTTAAGTAAAAGGTAAAATCATTTGAAGAATCTCAAAACATTCTCATTTTATACAGTCATGGACATGAACGTAGACATACAATAGTGAGACAAACTCTGAAAGATAAAAAATTAGCATAGCACAGTGTCTTCAGTTCATGTACTTGTCAGATTGGGTAATAAAAAGACAGATTCGCAAAATTAAAAATGAATTATAAACTTAAACCACGAATTTTTAATATTACTTTATTATAATTTCAATCATATCTGTCAATATCATTCCATAATCATCTAAATACTGATTAAATTAAATAAAAATATTAAATACTAATTGGTGTTAAAACCTTTTTTAAATTTTGCCAATCTGTCTTTTGGTAACGTTATTACAAAACGAGTTTGTGCTGTTTTAAAAATAATCTAATTTAAATCTTGTTTTTGACTATATTATGGATTTACAGAAATCAAGTTTCCGCTATGTGAACGTGCATATATGTACTATTTACTTACTACAAATAACATAAGTAGCGTATGCCTCTAGATAGGGCATCGAGTCATACCAAATACAAAGAAAAGGAAATTAGGTAGCTCGCTTTAGATTAACCAAGCGTATTGTTACTTCGCGCTGACTTTTTTCTATTAGATATGTATTAATACTTACTATTTACTAGGCCCCCATGCAGTCACTAAATTGCAAATGTATACCAACAGCAGTATATCTGCTTGCAACATATAGGAAATATATTTAGATGTTTGTATGAGGATATATTTATGGGTGAAAAGAATATTGAAATCCGTAACAGAAAAAGCAAGTACTTATAGTTATAGATTGTATGATAAGAATAACTGAAGTAAAGGAATGCGGTTCGAATAAAATTACCTACTCGTCATCATAAATAACTGTAAATATTTGTAAACAACATTCCTAATTAACATACACTTGAGTAGTGGACTGTAAGTATGTTCTAATATTTATGATGTTATTGTATGCTTTGTTATAAATAAAGTAAACGTACAGTTAAAAGGTAAGGTATGTAATGTAAGATTATATGTACATACTGTACTACTATACTATAATATCATAAGTAAATTAACAATGAGTGCTAGCTTAATATAGTTCTTTGTCAAGAAACTAATGATTGTTAGTTAACTAAATTAAATGTTATTGTTAAGGTAAGACCTGTATGAAGGTACCCTTTAATGTATACGTAAATATATATACTTACTTAGAAGAATTATTGTAAAAGAGTTACAATCTCCAATTATATTATGTTTTTAAATGTCAGTATGTACTAAAGTGTTGCGAATAAACTTCGTCTAGTTTCCTTGCATACAAAATGTTGTTGGTACCTACGCATGTTTACTTATTACAGTAGCTTAAATTTCATGGAAATATATTATACTATAATTGCTATACAACCTAGATAGATACACGTAATTACACAACTTGAAGAATAGTTTCAGAAACTTTTTTTAATCTTTTTTTGCGAGGTAATTAATTTATATCTAGATAGGTATATGTAAGTGACCGGGAGCCTTAACTACAATAGGCAGAGCTTTCTCGGGCGCACTAGTTTCCAGCCACGCAAACATTTTAGCCCCGTACAACAATGGGTCTGAAAAGTATTTGGAACTAAGAACGGAAGTATTTGGAACGTCCGCTGGGCTAAAAATCCTTATAATCATAGGTAAACTTACTTCAAACAAATTCATTACAGTCAACAGCCAGAAGAAAAAAAGAACCATTTTAATTAGGCACATGTGTAAGTAACCACTTTTCTAACGCATTTTTTAATTTAAGTTTTAATTGCAAACATTCAATGTGAAGCAATCAAAAGCTCAGTAATGCACAGTTTCCTGGTTGATATATACCTATAGTACGTACAACTGGGAAGGTATTTGTTCTTTGCTCCCCTCTGGTTAGATTTGCTTGCATGTCTCTGCGTACATTAATTTGTATGTGTGTATGGAATGTAAAGTGTAGTAGTCTCTATTCATACTCGGACGGAATATCAATACGGATTTAGGTACATTGAATTTACTCACACAATTATTACATTAATACACTTTCGTTGGATTAATGGCATAATGGAGGCTTTCCCGGAACGGAATAATAATTTATATCAACCCATATCGTTTAGCTTAGAGCTTTTGGGAAAGTTGAGAGCTGCAGTGAACACTTTAGTTTATTTTGTGTGGAATTGGTTTAGGCGGATTGCACGGCATTCTAAATTCGTCATATAAATTAAATTTCGAGTACACTCGGTTCTGGGTATTTACTCATTTATTCAAGCTCCTGTAGCAAACTACCCATTTACTTACTTACATTTACTTACATTAGGTCTAATTAGTTTAATTTCTCTACCGATACAGCAATTACTAAATTAATCTTGCACACAATTATTAATCCATATTAATTAAATTAGTTCATTCATACTAATTAACTCATACAGCAAATTGTAAAGTATAATGTTCACTTGGATACAAATTACCAGACATAAATATGAAAACATCATTTAATTTTACGGGTAAAGAAATACCTTGGATTCCTTTCCTATTATGTATTACTCTATTACTGAAATAGGATTATGTCAAATATCATTTTATATATCTCCTGATTTTCATTTATACAGAAACATGAAAGGATATGAGTAATTGGTATCCTTTTGCCTACTTTTGATGAACAAAAACCAAATTTTGACTGAAATTGATACACATGTAAATTTGTAATCAACTTTTCGTGTACCTAGTAAATATATTCACCCCCAAGCAAATATTACCTAATTGCTTTGACCCTTTCTGGTGATCAGACGTTTTTGATTCTCTTATGATGTTGATACATTAGCAACCAATCCGGAGAACTAGTTAAATGAGAGCAATGCTACAGAGAGTGAGTGTAAGTACAGATAGTAAGCAAGTATGCTTAATTGTGACCAGTGAGCAGAAGAAGAGGTCTGACCTGGCTAGGCAATGAGATAAAATATAAATAGTGTAACTAGAAATGAGAGAATTGGAGAAAGGAATGGATAATTTGACCCTTTGCTTCCTGTCAATAATACGAGCGTTTTCTCCGTGTGTACATAGGGACACACTTGCATTACATACTGAACGGAGAGGAGAACCATCAGAAGGAGGAATTAATTGATTCGACTGTGTGTGCACAGTACACATAAACTATAGTACATACTAGCCGGTACATAATTGGTTTGGCGCTTTGCATGTGTAGAGGCATTAGCAAACAAACTGGCAGTAACGATCTAATAATGTAAACTGAAGCATCTGATGGACAGTGGGGTTTAATTATGTAAAGATTTCCAGCGCAGCATGTGGATGGAGAACTTATCCATTTCTCCCTACTAAGAGGCGAGAAAGGGTTGACATTTTGTAAAACAACCCGATTCTGGCCCGCTTGCACTAAACCACTGCCAAACGGACATTCCTTCTCGTTCCAAACCAACCCCGACGCCGCCACGCCGGAGTGGCGCTGTTGCCGCAGACAAAAGTACACCGGGTGCATGTTGACCCCGCCGATGAGTCTTCAAGTCATTTGGTAACACCATTATCGACCGAATCCGCCGCCGCCGCCGATGACCAGAATTTTTGTTGAACCGCCGTCGAGGGCTATTCTCGTCGTCGGACTCCAATGTCAAATACTGCTTTTGTATCTACCCCTGCCCTGGACTGTTGGCAGTATTAGAAACTTTTGTATATTGTACATTTCTATTTAGTGCACCACGACTACGTCTCTATGGAATATAAGCACATCTAAATAATATTCCCCTCCCGTCTACCTTACCAATACATGCTCAATGGGAGTATGAGAAGAACAGTTAGTTTAATAATGACATTTTCTGGACTATGCAGGAGACTCTATTCTCAATCGTAATCATATCATTCGTATAAACTTTGCTATAATCTTGGCAAAATGATTTAGTACACGCATAACTGACTAAATAGATGCATACATTAAGGTCACAATAACTATACCCGCAGTAGTGGTAGTTAGTGTTGACCAATTATTTAGTGCATTAATATTTAGCTTTATCATCAAATGCCGCCATGACAGACAACATAAATTTGTAATTACTCAAGCTATTTGAGTTGTCACATACATTTATGATACACATTTCACCCCATAGACTGTTATGAGGGTGTTGCATAATTAGATAAGTAGACTTGCTACTTTCTCTTCGGAGGAATTATTTTCAGTGTACTAAATAAAAGGAAGTGAAACAAGTAATGTCCATCCACAAAGGTTAAATAGAACTATTCTAAAGTTCTTTTCAAGTGGGTTGCTAAAATTACTCCAAGATTTACAAGAACTTTGTTTTACTAGTATACCTGTATAGCTATAGTTCAGTTTTACTCAAATGACAAAAATGGCCATTTCATTAAACGAATAAAAAATGGTATTCTTCACCTTCATACCTACATAAAAATCTCCGTCAGGTATTGTGGCGAATTAAATATTAAAAATTCTTACGAATAGTTTTCTGCTGAAAGTGAATGAGCACTAGAAAAATGGGAAGTTGAATCGTTACTTTGTATTTCAAAGTGGTCCCAATATTTATGATTTATTAGCGAACAAGTGGGATAAAGAAAGTTTACTTTTCCCAACAATAGAGATGGATGGAATAATATTTTGTTTAAGCTACAAAAGGGGGAACGAAAGTTGAGTTGAGTGCCCATGCAGTGGCTAGTTTTATTTTGAAGTGGGCAGCAGAGAAGAGCAGAGAGTGAGAAAGTTGTGTCTGTCTGTGAGAGAGAGGAAAGGGGTTAGTATTTTTAGTGGAGCAAAACAGGAGAGAAAATAAGTGAGATATGTAGGTAGTAGAGTAGTCAGTGTTGGTGGTACATAAGTAGGTAGGCAGTTGTGGATGAAAAATTCAGGGATGGGGCGATAGATCAGATAGTCAAATTGCATTTGATTCAAATGCGTGAGGAGAAAATTTATCGCGTTAAGTTAGGAGAATGATTCTACTTGTTATTTGTATTCACAGTGAATCAGACATGAGACTCAGATTGGATTATGAATATTTGAACAAACAATAGTGGTCAGTTCAATTTCATTCACGGTATCCTCACTGTTGTTTCTCCTTTCCTGTGATAGTTGCATTTCGCATAGATACTCGCATACATGAGATCTCTCCTCATACAAACACACATTCATACACTCTTTCACTTTCCGAGTGGGAAAAATTTATGCTTAGCCAAACTCTTGCATCCATACTCTCTTTCTCTTCTCTAACTAAATATGTCCTAGACACACAATTCCTTTCCCTAGTTTTGAGCTTACACGTTTGCAACTATTTTTTTCTTTTTTAAAAAAATGAAGAATCTACTTTTGGCTGCCTTCTAAAATGTACAGGAATATTATAATACACTTACTAAAGTTATCCTACAAGCCCCAATCATTTTATTTTAAAATATACCGATACTTACGTGACAATTTATAAAATATGGATTGATAAGTGAATTAAGCACAACGAATTACAACTATTAATACTGTATAATAGATTTTGGACTACATGGTTTGTGTATCTGAACCTGGTGGCAATAGATGCCTACGGTATATGCAGTATGTACTTTCACGGTAATGCATATTTGTGTATAACTGCCTAGTGTGTATACCTACTACTTACGTAGGGCTACAGATAACACTGACACTAAACTGAACTAAATTAAACTAAAGCAAATATAGCATACATAAAGGCGCACTTCCCTTGCCTGGTCTGCCTCTCTATGAATTTCTGTTTATCTGCTCCTCTGTATCTGTTTTTGGGAAATATATGCACAAATCCGAGTTTCAGTTGTGTACATTGTGAAACAGAAGCTTAGTCACATGAAAAGGCTATGGCTACTCTCTACACTGCATATTTCGGTGAGATAGCCTTTATTGGAGCACACTGTACAGAATAAGTGAGACACTCACAGGAATAAGTAGTGTGTTATGTATACTACGCTTGTAGGACGGCTCGGCAAGGCAACAGTCTCTCTTCCTTTCATACAAATCTACAACCAAAACAGATATGATATTCATGAGAAATTTCGGACCGCTTTTTACTTTGCGGATTTATTACACCAAGGGGAAATTGGCTTCAACTTTGAGATCTCCGTATTCCCTAATCCCTACCCGAATAAACAGTCATTCAAACATCGCCACGCCATCAACCACCATACCAACCAAAGGAAACCGAAAATGTTTGCCTCTTTTTAACACAATCTATGCAGTAGCTACCAAACCAAACTTACCTTTACGTTGACTAAAACATCTCTTCTCTGTAAAATAATGTGCCATTCTGCTCTCGCTCTCACAGTAACTCAATCTCTTTGCCGTAAGTGAGTGCAGTAAGCTTGTAAAGTAATCAATCAGATTTTCTAACTAATGAAAATAAAATGGTTTGTAATTCACTATTTTTATGACAGGGAAATATTTAAAAGAATTATATTCCTGCATTTGCACAGTAAGCCTGTAATCAGGTTATTATTATACACGGCAAGATTTCAATAAGGGGAGGAAAACTTACACCATGCACTGCTTTATTAAAATGATGACTTTTATTTCTGGAAAATAAATTGATTTTTAGTTTTTGCGGGATACTAAAGTTAAAAGTTGATTTCCTTGCCCGTTTTACGACTTATTTGGTAAATATTTCAGCTGCCTACTTGTGATGCATTACATAACTTCATTACTCATTTTGGCAGGAAACACAGGGATATTGTTCATTGGCAATTTCTCTCTTGCTCTCTGCTTCCTGACTGGTGGTATGCTATGTGATGGTGTAGAAGAGGACAGAGTTATAAAAGAGAAGTTTTACATACATTAACATAATGCATAGTTAATATCCTTGGTGTCATAAATAGAAGAAAATAAGGCGCTCGCACAATAGTGGGCAAAATGTCTCTTTTGTGATTAAAGTGTGATAGAGTGTTTGTGGTTGCCAGTGTATCATTCATTTCTATTCAATAGGAGTTAAAGATATCATTAATAAAAGGAGAGAGTTGTAAGGAAGCCGTGGTATTTCCTCCTTTTGCAAATGCAGAATAGAATTGAGACGAAGGAGCCATATAAAGGAAAGGTAAGCACATTTAACGTACAAAGGGGCGAGTGAAGCACTAAAAGAAGTACATAGGTAATAAATAAGTTGTAGCTACATAATAGAAAGTAGAAAGACCTATCGGAAATACAGGAGCTCTTTATGTATATATTATGTATGTATGTATAAGTATGACAGGTCCATACATACATCCAGCATTCTTACAATATAATATAATGCACTTACTTAGCTAATGATAAGCTGGAAACGAGCCTGTAAGTATTTATGTATATGAACTACTAAAGAGTTCTCTGCTACTAATACTAGTCAGGGGCAGACAGTCAGGGCAGGGAGACAGGAAAACCCAGTGAAGAGGTGATGGATGGGTCTTATGATTCTCGAAGCAGTTCTTGATAAATGTGCTGAATAAGTATTTTCGAACGTCATGACATGAAAGGGTTGCATTTTTCATGGAGATGCGGGTGTCGGAGTTGCCGTGTTATCAAGAATTTCTGGATTAAGACAGGATTTTCGGCGGTCGGACGTGTCAGAGCACCTTGGGCAGTGGATTGGATTGGGTTGGTGATCGAGTCATGGGCAGAGTGGAGGTGGATCGACTCGCTACGGATCATTGGCTGCGAGGGAATGACACTGTGTTGATTGTCTGGATTAGCCAATGCTCTCTTTCTCTGGTTCTCTCTGGATCTTCTTGCTTGTATTCTCTCTTTCTCTATTACTCTTTATCATCATGGTCTTTGCATTGTGCTAACAAATACGCTCAGTGATAATGATGTTGTTGATGAGGACAAGAAAATACTGCACAGCATAAACAAACAACATTCCACTTTTAATCCTCCACATAGCAGTAATAATATACAGCTTACCTCCTATACCCCTTTTTCTTCTGTTTGTACAGGCCACACTGGCCTATAATTGAGATGATTGAACCTTAGAACCTAAGGCAGGCTTTTTAGCATATTATATTTAGAATTAATTTATAAATATGCATCCTCGACTTAAACCAAACTATTACGAGGTTCTATACTTTTAGAGCAGAACATGTGTGCATAATTTTATGTCAACCACTAACCACTCATCCCTAAGTGTCACAGTATTGCTGAGCCGTGTGCAAACTGTGCTTGCCTGATGATTATTTCAACCCTGATGAAGCATTTTTGATTATCCCCTATATAAATAGTATAAGGAGACATATTTGGCTCATTATATAGTAGTTATCCCAACAAAAATTTAAAATTCCCATATTAATCGTTACATTTTAAAAAATGTAGGGAATCTTTCGACATTTCAAACTACCTTATTTTATTTCATGTGAACAGGTGTCGAAGTGACAGAAATAAAAAAAAAATCTGAACGTTTGTCATGTATTCATGTCATTGCCAATATTACCAACACTTTGACGTTGAACATTTTTGTTAACAAGAAATAGCTCCCTTTTATCAAATACTGTGTCATCTACTGTGTGTTAGAGACCGTCTGTGTGTGTGAGAGAGAGAGAAAATTCCACGACACTACTACTGAACCCAAATCGACCATCGTTTCCTCCCCCATTGGCACTTGTTCCAACTTTTACCCTAGTGACACAAAGATAAAGCTGCAACAAACAGTTGTGGCAGTTCATAGTTTCTGCTGGTAAACAACGTGCATATCTCTGGTTTAGGATTATAAGTAAAAGAAATGCTCTGTTTATACTGATTTTCCAAATGCCATCAATTAAGTCACTGTACTTTGTGCATATTATTATCACGCATTGTACAACAGGATATGATTTTATTATGTATGTAAATACTTGTATGCCAATTAAGATTGAAATTATTTGTCTTATGAGCGTAAAATAGCAATATCGTAGTCACCGGGAAATAGCATTATACTATTTCTAAGAAATTACTCAATAATCGAAGTGTATTATGAAAACTGTGATTTAGTTTTCTTTTGTGAAAGTGTATTTATACAGATATCCAGAATATACCGACACACTAACAATGAACTGATTGTAAAGGAAAAGGAGAGCATCAATTCTGAGAGCCCGAAGAGGACATGCTTACATAATGCACCCACCATATATATTTATATTCTTTTATGTGTCTAGGTATAATGTACTGAGTGCAATGTACATACACATACTTACTATATCGGTACTATTAACAATAAGTATTAACTTGTAAGGATATAAATATATCTAGTAGCATAATATGTATGTATTAGTATAATAAGTAATAATGTTTGTTATATGATATAAATGTGTAGAAAGCGTGTATTTTGGCGTAGGGTGTGGAAGTTGTCTGCTTGAAGGGCAAAAAGAGAACGAGTATAAATGGACATCACACTAACTGCCAAAAAGATAAGAGAGCAAAGGCTATTATGAGGGGGGTTTCCTAATAAAAATGACCGCACATACGATTCCTATGAAAGATAAGATGGAAGCAATAGGGGAATTGAGCGAGAGGGCTATTTTTTGAAGCATTCAATCATAAAAGGACCGGAGCCATTCTATACGGACGACTTTATCTATGACTTCACATTTGAAATTCTATCATAGATGTAATAATTCATAAGAGTCTATGAAAAACTTGGAGGTTTTCTTCTTCAATCATGTGGTTTTTGATGTGAGTGCAAGAACGTTGTCTTGCAAATTAACTGGGATTCTTCCCATGCCTTCCTTCGTCTCTCCTCCAGGGAGATTCTTAGACTTACGTAACGTTACTTACAAACTTACTCCGTCTACGTATTTTTGGTAAAGAAAAGTGAGTGGGTACTGTATAAATTATATGTCAGGCTCGGACCATAACTAGGATGTACTGTACTATAATATTATAGCATTGGCTTTACCCTTGACAGGGCACAGTCATTTAGATCGAACAAAGTAAGTATGTAATATAGACGATCCACTTTTGATCAACTTAAAAATATTACTTCTTAACTGTATAAAATACTTATCATTTATATGTAACGCCTATAGGGATGAACCTATATTATACTATTGTATATTTATTCTACGTATACGTCCAAACTTCCCATTGCATATGAAATGTTTAAAAGTCTTTTAGTTAACTTTATGTATGTAATGCGGGTTACACGGAATTCAATTTTTTTTTACTTAAATAGCTACTAACAATAAGTATGAAAGAAACCAAGGATTTTTGTACCTATACTTATTGGGGTTGCTTTATTCTTGATTTTCATTTCCCCGTCCTTTGTACTATTACTATTTACGTTGCATTATGTTTCCTATCTTAAGTCCTTTAAAACTTAAACTTATACAATTTCATATAATTTTGGTAATCTTAGGGGTACACATACATATAGTAAGAATATCAGTGTCCCATATGGTAAAGTAAACGAGCATTGGTTATCCAAACCAAAATATACGAACGTTGAGCAGCAAGCAGTTTCATACTGATAAGTACCGTTGCAGTTATCTTTAGAGTTGTGAAGCACAAGTAAGCATTCTACATCGTATCTATATGACTTGGTTGCCAACTGTGTAAGAGGACATGCATATATACATACATTGAATACAATAGCCGAAGCCGTGGACATTTCATGGACTTGTGCCTATCTTTATAAAAAGTGGAACTGTATCGTTGGATTTTGTTTGACTCGGATGTGTGGGCAGTTACCTAAGAATGGACCTTTTCTATAGAGAGCAGAGGTGAACCGAAAAGCACATCGATATTCTACCGGTTATTTTAGTTTTTAGTATAACAGATAGATTCTCCGGTCCTAAACTGAGATAGAAGATGAGACAAAAGCTGGAGACAAAACTCAAAATTTAGACTTAGGAGAAAGAGAGGCATGCATTTAACTGTAAAACGTAAGTAGTAGTACAGATTTTATGCTTTGTGTAGGTACCTATATAAATATGTATGTGCATAACAGAGGGATGAAAAGAAAGGAATGTTATAAGATAGGGAAAGCAATTGTAGGCCCAAGTTACCTCTGAGAAGGGCTCAGTACTGGATTTGGCAAATGACCAATGGACGGCAAATGGCAGGATCAGATCGCCCGAGACAATCCACGGAACGGCAGCTTTTATATGATTCGGAAATTTTGTAGATTTTAGCAAAGCGAGGCGTATCATGACGATGATGGTCGGAAGAGGAGGTTTATCTCGCTACGATTCCAACTTCATATTGTTATTGCATATAATGTTATTCAACTTATATGGTGGGATTTGGGATCCACAAACCTATTATATTTTATCTGGTGATTTTCTGATGTGCCGGTTTCTGTTGTGGATTCCAACTAAAGTAAGTAAGTAAGCGAATAGAATTCACTGAGAGACTGAGTGAGTGAGTCAGTTCAGTTTAGTTCCGGACCGAAATGCTCACTCCGATGTCCCTCTTTGCAATTCTACAGTACAGAGTAAAGACTACAGATACATGATCATATCCCTGTTCATGCTGTAGAACAAAATGCCAGAATACAGATACCAGTACAACTACTTTCTCTCCTGCATTTTCCTCCGTTTTGACTTAAGTACGTAACTGGGATAGATAGATAGATAGGTAGATACACATTATTAAGTATTAGGTTTGTGTGTGTATGCATATGTATGTAAGTGGAGGTATCTGTATGTATCCCCATTCCTTTTCTATTGTATGTATAGTACTTCTGACGTCTTTACTTTCTCTTCTGCTACAGCCCATTGCATTGCTCCCTTGCCTCTTCATATCTACGATTTTAAGGAACTCAACTCAACTCAACTTCACTGAAGTGAATCCACAGTAGGGACAAAACTAGACTTTAAACGAGTTCTAAGCCCCTATCCATATCAAAAGCCACATCACATCCTTTTATACCAATTTCAACTGTTAAATATTATCCACTATTTGACTAGCCATTTGTATTCTGCTCTGTGATGTCTCTCGTTTTGTTTAGAGCAATACTCAACCTATTCTCCGTTGTAGATTTGTATTACTGCCCATTAAATATTGTATCGTATGGTTATATATATATTTAGTTCTTTTTTCTCGGAAACCTCCTATTGTGCAATCTTTTTACAATACGTGGTTCGTGATTTCGACAATGGTGATCTACGTGCTTATTTTTAAGAATTTTGCTACACTAAATATTATTTGCATTATATGAAAATTAACCAAAATGGCTTTTACCAACCTGGGCCCCATGTTATTGGCGAATGATTCCCAAGTTAGTTATTTCTATCATTTTACTTGTAGCTAATAAGTAGCTTGTAATTAAAGTATTAATACTGGAATGTGTATAATTGTCTACTACTCTCTGTTTCCTCAGGAATGAAATAAAATGTAATGCCTGCATAGTAGTGAAGTGGGCATTGTCAGACTATTGTGGAATATAAAGTGTAGTTAGTTTATAGACATTTATAGGAAAATGCAGTAATTGTAAGTAGAAGCTATGCAGAATTAGTTTGACAGTGAATGTAGATTTTGTTTATTGTGTAGATAAGGTAGTGCTAGAGAAATACAAAGATAAGAGGGATGGCCAAACTAAACTTGTTCTGTAGGAACTGCTTACGGTAGGTAACAGTTACAATACATTATGTCCTTACTATAGGTATATTTAGCTACATTTACATTGTAAGAGCTGAATGCTTACAGTAGAGTTTAATCGAAGAGAAGGTTGGGTAGGTGCACTGCATTGGTTGTGTCTTTGTCTCTTTGTTTTAATCTTCTATTTATTTCCCAAGTTAATTCTACAGTAGGAATTCAGTTCTGTGTCTCTACCTTAGGTAGTTATAGAGCTGTCATGTAGTATGGAAATGATTGCATTGTATTTTGCATTAGTATATTTCATTGCATTGTGTGTTTTGTGCAGACAGGACACAAGAGGATGAATTTTCGTGTTCTCATGAGTACTGTACAAACGAGTTGGTTGTGGCCAAGGATATTTTATAACAGTGTATAGTGTACTGACAAAATTATATCTAGTAAATATACACAATCGCAATCATGGTGGCCAGTAGGACAATATGAATGTATCGTATCGTATGTACAATACTCATGGGCTACGTATGCACTATGTACGTGTGTAGCAGTAATAATAAAATATAAACTGTTCCCATTGTGGCTAAGCGAGTGACTCTAGTCAATTCCCTTGCATTGCATTAGGCTGTTGTACCAGGAGGATTCCGTCGGCAGTCATTAAACAGAATTTTATTGTGCATTTGATTTCCAAGTAAATGGCTTTAATTAGAACTGGTGAGAGGAGGAGAACAATGGAGGAAAGTGACAAGTCCAATTATTAGTGAAGTTGGAGATCAAACGAAACTGAGGCAAGGACTAATCCCTAATTTCGCAATTATAGTAATTACGGTTACAATCGGAAAATGGGTGGCTTAAGTAGGATTACAGTGGTATATGTGATGGGAGATTATGAGTTGATGGTTGGACAACGGAAAGTCAGCGGAGAAAGCTCCTTCCTTCTTTGCCTTCCAGTTGCCATCCAACTTTTATATGATATTCTTATATGAGTGAATGTGTATATGTATGTACTCTTATGTGCCTACTAAACTAACTAACGAGAGAACTACATTTCGGCATGCGGATAAATTCCAGACAAATTCTGGGCAAACCCCAAACAACTACTAAAATGGTAATTCCCCCCATAATGCTAAAATAGGCAAACTCCAGCCAGATATGCTCAAATAAGTCAAATTTTAAAACTTCAAATTCTTGGTAATTAATATATACTTGCATGAATCGATTTGATAATAGCGATGCGGAACAAGTCAATTATGTCAATTATTAGTATAATTATACGAAACTAAATGATTATATGATTACACGGAGAATTATCATTTTTGTGTTTTGCTTTGGTTGCACTTTGTCCAAATTAGACTGGGCTTTGCATATAATAAGCCACACATTTCTGTATTTTGAGTGTAGGTAGTTGCACAGTATAAATGTTTTCTAAGTAAAGCATATAATATATATACAATACACAAAAGGTATGCTACTAATAATGGTATATTGTCTCTCCTCATTTGTGATGTACGCAATCAGCAGTGTGGCTATTGTAGCCATGTTATAAGTATCTAACAACTCAACTAGTTAGCTCAGCTCTACTATTGCTTCTTTCAGCTAAGTTAACCAGCACACATTCATAGACTTCAGTTTCACTACCACTATACAATACAGATCTAATTTATTGTAGCTTTCTCCACTATAATTACCACCACACATATGTACTTGTCTACCTTCATGCACATATGTAATACATACCAGTACACTCATATATCTATTTAGTTATAATGACCAGACTCTCGTCAATTATTTTCCTATAGCTTTCTGAGGAATCGTGTTAATATAGAATGATAATTGGATAAGTATATGTACTAACGACCTAAAATTTTATTTTCTGGTTGTAGAGTGTCCAATGCTATTACACACTCCCTTATAAAAAGATTTAAAGTCTTTCACAGCATCTTTTAAATTATACTTTATTCAGTTAGGATTTATTACAAATAGCTACCATTCAATATTTACGAAAGTCAGCATATAAGCAAGGATATTCAAATAGTAAGCTCCCACACAAATGTGGTGGTTCATCAATATGTGTTATTCAATAGCATGATAAATGTAATGCATCACGTCCAAGATGTTGTGGTAAGTATGCATATTATTCATACATTGGAATTGTTTGCTGTGGTATATCTAGCCAACCAGGTTATCCTATTGTTACATTCCTGCTAATTATTTCGTATACCTTCACATAGTTAGTAAATAGTAACTGCGTATTAATTCGGTTAAGTATCCACGAGAAAGTGGCTAGGAGGGCAAATGAAATTAAGCAAGCCCACTTAACTACGTACATGGTATAAAAGCGGATGCTTAAACGAAGCCAAGCCGAGAATAGTCCACAGAGTAATGGAGAGAAAGTAAGTTAACTAACTAATAAGAGAGGGAAAGGATGATTAGAGGAAATGCCTAGGTTGATGGTGAGCATTGCCATAATAATATTAGTTTGTTACCCACATAGGTTTCTAAATAGAATGAAAGTCTGTGGATAAGGAAACCACGAAAACTTAGCGAATGTATGTACATTAGTTTAGAGTGAAAGTGGTCTGCTCTGGTTTGGTATTATGGTTTGCTACAAAGCGGTAGATAGAATTACGACAAGTATGTAAGTACGTATACGTAATGTAACGTACATACTTATAAATACCTACTGGTTACATTACATTACATTAAATCACATCAAATAACACAGAAAAGGAGAGGCAAAGGAAGAAGCTACATACTACATACAGTTTACACTATGCAACTAAATAAGCAGCAATAGTCAGCAGGGAAGAAGGCAGGCGAGGAGAATCAAAACTGAAAACCAAAGCTAAAGTAGTAGTAACAAACGTAGTGGCGGCAGTGGTATGGTGGTGGCCTGGCCTGGCAATGGCAATGCAAAGAGTAAAAGAGAGAGTGAAGTGCATATTTATATAATAATAATAATATCTTATTATTATGGATATACTTACTAAATATCATAGAGCAGTCAGTCAAAGTTACATATATTTCCTACACACATACCAAATAGCATACTACATAATATTTGTACACAGACATACATATAGAGCAGAAAGAAGAGGAGAAGGGAGCATATCACATGGCCGAGTGTCGGAAAAGCAATGTCAGCTCAGTGCTCCAGATAAGATCATAATTGAATGGGTGAAGCGGCTGAGGATGATTTGCACAGGATGGAATAGAGTCCGCCGCTGGATCCACTGCCAGCCACACTTCCCTTGCGGTTATAATGTGGCCGCATGAAAAGGCTGAGCGGAGAAGGGAGCTATATCAGATATCGCTTATGGTATATTATACTCTCTCTTTTACTCTCACTCTGATATATTACTCTCAGCCTGGCTCTTCACAATTGCCTCTCTAATCTAAACTGGCTCCTACATTGTGAGAGCCTTTTCAACTGTATATTTGATTAACTTTATAATTTTCTCACATGAATAGCTGCTCCACAACCCAAATCTCAATTTTATAAATCGCTCCGACTTGATTAACTTCATGTGTCTCCCACTACATACAACTACTAGGTATGGAGCTACAGTCAACGTATATAATGTACATAAGTAGGCTACATAATACCTCCCTAACAGTCTGTACATACGTACATGCCTTATGTATTTCTTTATGTATTTCCTTCTAGGCACTAATGGTCTACTCTGCTCTCTCCTCTATTTTCTAGTACTATTCTACCATGTACAGTGAATTACAGCAGGAAAGAGGAGGACGAGACGACAACGACGCTCTAATCTAATGTAATACAATCTTAAATGTAACCGAGGACTATAATACCTTCCTTCACATCAAAACACTATCTACAAATACATACAGCTCTAATGCAAATCTCCAACAAAACAAAGTAGCTCCTATTCCTCCTACTCTTTGCTATGCTATTAGTATGTTATAAAATTATGAGAGTTAAAGTTGCAAAGCAATTCCAATGCAAACACATCACATTTGCATTCCATTGCTTAAGTAGCATAGCAAATAATTGTCCAAACATCATTATGCTTATATACTGACGCAACACGCTAACTACATAAAATTGTATAACGACTGGGAAAAATAGAAGGTGTTAGTTACACACATCCTGACAATTTTTAAAACCATGAATCAAATCAAAAAATTTACAATTTTTTAGATATGTAGATAGAATTGTAGATAGGAATGCCGTCCCTTCCTATACTACCGACTTTCTGTCTGACTCTTTTAGGAGTAGCAAGAACTATAGCGGAACAAGTTCCCAAAGCCACAACGGGCCTGCTTGAGATACGACACAGAAACCAAGGTTGCACTGGCTCTCTCAATTTCTCTGCACGATACATTTTCCGACAAGAGGCAATAGCCTCTATTTGTAAAAGCTTTGCTTACGAAGCAGAAACAGGTATAAATATATATAATTATAATGCAATGCACCAGGCTCACTTTATATTGCATTACTTTTATTATTATTATTTTTGAGACGATTCCTATTGATTAAGTAAATAGACAAGATATTAGTAAGTTACCTAAAGTCAAGTCGTCTAATCTCATATTCCCAGTAATTGGGGACATTATGACGCTGTGGTAGCAGCAGTGATGACTTTACATGATGACTAGACTTGACATGAGATGATGTTGTCTTGAAAATGCCCATGTGGTCAAGTTGTGTCATCATGTCGTATAATGCCAATGTCATGTAGTCAATGTCATGCCATTGTATCATGTCAATGTCATGTCATTGTTCATTGCTGTATCTCCCACATTAAAGAGGCAGCATTTTGGAGATCACCTTTTTCAATTTATATGACTGACTGACAATGACAATAGCACTACGTGTTTGGTGAGAATATTTACTTAATGTAGATATCCAGTATCGTCGAATTTTTCAATTTCTTGTAAACAATAAATTGAATACATGTACTATTGTATCTGACGAAGTTAGTAATTTACTCGTACCATAAAGATTTGTATGTATTTATTTGGCAAAGAAAAGATTTGAGTTTTTATATGAGGATCTAATTACGTTATGATTTTATATCCAAATAGTGGTACAACATTAATATTAGGTAGACAAAATTCTAATTCTCCCGATAATAAAATTGAATGTAAATACATTAGAATCGATATAAGCCGAAGTGAAGTGTAAATTGGATTACTAGAGTATTGTGTATTGTAGTAAGATAGCGACAAGGTTTTGAGATGAAAAACAGTTGAGGAATATTTTACAATAGAATTTGCTGTAATACATTACACAGTTTAAGTTACCTAACGTCGTCGAAAAACTATCTCCTGTGTATTGTAGAGTCTGATACATATATTTATGTAGTAGTACGTTTGGAAGTAGGAAAAAGAAAGAGGAACTTTCAATAGATTGAAGACTAGAGCATCAATTTAGTGTGTTGAGCTATTTGAGTTGAGCTTCGGCTTGAGCTCCCACTCTTCTTCGTCTTCGTCTGGAGCGAGACAAGAGCTAAATCCTAGGAATAGTGTGTTGAAAAATAATGGGAAGGAAAAGATTGTCATTTTATGCTTGATCGAATCGTAAAATCGGTTTCAAATGGGACTTTATGATACTCCGTGGATATTTGGAGCTATTCTGAGATTGCAAGTACTTTGCTACTTTGCGAGTTCTTTCTCAGTCACTACTAAAGTAACTTCCTTTTGAATCGTACAGAACACACAAATACCTCTTTCGTATGTACGTATGTGTTCTTTAAATGCTTCCACTGTAATTTCATATTGTGGCTATTCAAGTGCACTTGAACGATTCTGAGGTCATCACATCAGTTCTCTTCTTTCATTGCATTGCCTTGCACTGTCTTCAATTCAACTATTTACTTTCTATCACTGGCTTCTCCATCCCCACAAACACTACATGTATGTATATAGTTTGTATCCCATTTTTATGTTCACTTCTGGAAAAATAGGAATTATTTGCCAATTCTTACTTGCATAATATGCACATTTTGATTCACTAATGGAAATCATACATACTACTTTACAGTCAGGAGGTGGGCAACCAATGCAATCATACATTCCATAATAACAATAACAATAATACACATAAATGACACCGTTGCGTTTCCTTGTGCTCTGATCACAAAAAGTTTGAATATACAATAAATGTAACCAATAAAAGTATATTATATCTGTAGTATATGTACCTAATTTGAATTAATACGTTCTAGCCTTAGTTTTGTATTTATATTATCTGTATGAATGATGACAACAATTTAATACAAATTATCCTAATTAATTAAAAACGTCTACCACTTAGGAAATGTATAAAAATACTCAAAAGCTAATAATAATAAAACATACAATATTGCATATTATGAACAAACACTATAAAGAAAGCCACCTACTTTTACAAGGTCCTAGATATGATATGAGTATGTACATATAAAGAAAGTGTAGAAAATAAAAGCATTTTCTTTTTGTATGTGTTCGTTAAACAATCTTTTCTCTGTATAGATTTTAGTTATTCTCTTCCATGTTTTATAGCTTATATTCCACAGTGGATTTTAAAACGTTGGGCTGACTCGACGTGACTTTTATCCATTTAAACATAGAAATGTGCAATCCAGCCAGATACAAGACAAGAAGTCCTATTGCAAGTAACAGTAAGAAATGGAATGGGTAACTCAAATAGGGAAAACGTGCACTAACATCCATGTAATTTTAAATATTGAGTATTCACAGAGTAAGCACAAATAGTCTTTATGATGGTTACATACATACATTCGTATATTATTTGTAGAATGATCGTTTGCGTGATTCTCAAACGGGCTGTATCACTGCTTATGCATTATATAACAACATTCTTATTTGCATACTAGCTCTGCCCTGGCCTACCTCTTTCCAAAAAGTAAGTTTGAATTGATGTTTAAATATTTCGTTAAATTATGTTACGGTAAGCTTGGTTACAACTTTTATACTATTATCATTATTTATCATATTTAATGTTTATTTTCACCATTACTTGGTACAGGCAGCCGATATTTGTTTATGAAGCCAGTTTGTTAAATAATCAGCCAAACTATTAAACTATCAGAAAAAATACTATTTTTGTCTTATTGTTTGTACTTCAATAGCCCTTTTCAACCATGCTAACTTTTTTCACAATATTAAATTCTACATTAAAAAAAAGACGTAAATACAAGTAAGTTGCCAGTTATGCAGGTGAATCCTAATATGCATATTATGTATACAAAAAGCTCAATCTCTTTCACTTCTTATTTAGCTGTAAATAGTGTATGTTTGCATTATTGTTATCTGTAAGCTGAGTGTATGTTTTTACTGTTTACATAGTAGCAAATAATACTAGATATTATAGTTGGGCCCTTGTGCAGTAGGTAAAAGTAGAAGCAAGTATGTAGTTTAGTTTAGGTAGAAAGTCAACTTGTACTTATGTAGCTGTAGAGTACAATGTTCACATAGTGATATGTAGTACATTTATGTAATAGAAGTGTGTATGTACTACTTATGTCTGTATATGTATGATATGTAAGTAGGTAGTTTTAACGTGAAACATCATGTACATACTTTACTTTCTCTCTGCTGGCCTTAGTATTGAAATCACGCAAAAGCTAGTAAAAGACTTTTGAATTTGAGTTTAAATTGGATCTATCTACACGGCAAATGTTGAGTTGAGTTGAGGATTTGTGTATGCAGACCCATTTTGTAGTGGTTCGTGTTCTTGAGTTGAATCCGCTGTTTCCTTTCTCTCTATGTATATCAAATAGCATTCATAAGACATTTCAGATTCGTTGTTCGCATACATAAACAGCTATCACATTACGTCTTTTCTCCCACCCTACAGTTCCCTTCACTAAAACTCTCACAACCAAAACAAGCCACGACAAGACAAGACAAGACAGGCATCGCTCTCCTTTCCTTCCCAAACTCAAACTTACTCTCTCCAGCCCATCCTGAAAGTCAAGACTCAGGACAACTCAAGTCAAGTCAAGTCAACTAAGTCGGCTTCCATCACCCCTTCCCTTCCTTGCTAGCGAGCTAGCCACATTTGTCACTCCAGACCATTTGTGGTCATCATCATAACATAAACAATCTCTCTGCCACTTACCCATACTTTCTCTGTCTTTCTAGTCTAACAACAACTCCTCTAAACTTATACCAACTACCTAAAGTGAGTCTAATTCTACTTCTCTATGCATACATATACTTTCCACCATTCGGCTGCTTTATAAAATATGTTGGGTATGTTATAAAGTATATACACAGACACCAGGTTTACCGACAGCAATATGTACAATACTAGTATGAAACTACGATATAAATTTCGTATATGTAGTATACTCATGGCCACTAGATTTAAATACATTGTACGTACTCACATGAATCTCAATTTTCCGTCAAAATACTCCAGTAGTTACCTAACAATAAGTATATTATATACTCTACTACTTTCACTTTCACCACTTTCTCTGTAGACCCTGCTAATCGTCCTGTGAGTGATGCGAGGGTTTTGCTATCCATCCAACAACCCCCGCTACATATTCTCATTATATTTTACATTTATTTTTGATCTCCTAAAGCTGCATGACAAATCAAAGAGGAAATTGCAGCTTGACATTATATTTATATTATATTGCTTACCTTTTTGTATCCCCTTCCATGCAGGAGAAAAACAGCGTCTCTTTCTCTCTTTGTGTCAAATCCGAAGATGAATGAATGCAATCTGAATTTACTGAATGCTAATTTCAGATTTCAACTTTAAAATTCAAGGAAGCACGAATGATTTGCGTCAAGGTGTAGAAATGTTGAGGTTGCATTGACTTTTCTCATGCGGTACATGTTCATACGATACATAGTTGTAAATATGAGGATAATGTAAGGTTCTATGACATCACTGGGTATCGTTTCGTGGACCAGTTCTCTCCGGGGCAGTTCTGGATGGAGGGAGATGACGTGGGACGGATGAGTAACTGTTTGCAGATGTATATACATAAAAGGATTACTGAGGGAAGACTCTCAGTAATTCTTCAGCAAGCATTCAAATATGTATTATAGTCGTACCTGATATCTTCAACTTTATACAGCATAGCATTGGACTGCCATATATTAGTTGATCCAAAATATACATATACCATATCAGTAATTGCTCTTATAGACAAGAAATTGTGCATTATAATAACAAATGTAAACTAAGAATAAATAACTCTTAATAATAATCTCTACATTGAATTTTCATAATATTATCTTTTTTAATTTACTTATGAGCACATATATAGTAAGATTTTTTAAAACTTGTACGTATAGACGTGAATATGTTATTTAAAGTAGGGTTCTCTGCACGGCGCGCTAAGACTTAAAAAACATGGAGTATATGTTTATGTAAACAAGGATGAACAATTCTTAAATAAATCTCACTGTATATTGGCTTTGATCCTATTAGTTTCCATATTTTAAATCAACCAATACTTTAATGAAGATGAAGAATAGTAATTCTTTTCCCATGAGCCCTTAAGATGCAGAAATTAGTCATAAAATGGTACGGAGTATCAGGGCCTACTGCAATGTACCGCATAATATACAGATATGTATGTCTGTATACATGTACAATTTAAACATTTATCGAATTTAAATTATTGCAGCAAAAAGTAATATAGTTATAATACAAATTAATAATGGTCAAATACTCTTATATCATGAACATAGATAAATGTTCGAACTGCTTACTTAAACAAGGGTAATTTATTGTTCAAATACCAAACACTTTATGCTAATTATCTGAAGTGCTAGGAAAAGTTAAAACAATTACTACATTAGCTATGCAACGTAGTTTATATTAAAGTTGCATGTAGATACATACATTTTATTCCCATGTTAAGATGTTGAGCTGAGTGGGTGGCGAATCACTTAAAATTTCTTTTCGAGTTGTGCCAAGAAGGGAAATCCGGCCAAAGGTATGCGACTAGTTTGAAAAGCTGCTATGAGTGAAAACAGAGAAATGAACTTTTGGGACATTGTGTTGTGACTATTTTCCTGTGCATGGTATATACTTAATAAATACTTACCTTCTAGCGGATGCAACTTTGTATGTGCTTCAGTAAAAATATATTTGCATTATGACATTTTAGACTTATACATGCATAGACTGAAATTATAAAATATAACGTAGTTTGTGTAAGAAATAAAATCAAGTCACACAACATGGGAGTAAGAGTCCCTCTGATTACTTTTATATTGCGAGTACAGCAGAGTCATAGTATAAATTTACATGATTTATTACATATCAAATGACATTTCACTTCTGTAACGTGGCAGACCGCCATCCGTAAGCACCAAAATTGTACAAGTTTTAAGTGACTTATTAGTTGACTGGGGTGAAGTGAACTTGAATCTGGCCAGAAATTCTACATAAATATAATAATAACCATAACCTCAGCTAGGAGATCCTTATGTAATACTTCCATCCACGTCAAATGTACTAATTTTTTAGGTTTATATTTAATGGCACCATAAATAAATTTACTTTGCATTAAGTTTTTACACTTTACCATAATTTTATTCACTTAACCAAAAAAGTATTCAAATTTCATAAAAATATTTATTGCACATATAAATACTTATTTCACCATAACTTTGGTAAAAATCCATTAAGAAAAACTGTATTAGTAATTAATTTGTCACTAATAATCAATTAATAATTGTTTTTCTTAGAGCATTTTCTATGGTGAAGTAAGTATTGTTATAGGATTTGGATATTTTTTTGGTAAATGAATATAAATATAGTAAAGTAAATGTAAAAACGTATGGCAAAGTAAGTGCATTTATGGTCCCATTAAATATAAGCCATTTTTTTACTTATTCGCTATAGCTGTACTTGTTATGTATTCGCTGTAACGTTTTTAAAGCATCGCATTTTCTTTGGGCATGATTTTAGATTACATATGTGCGCTTTTCTTTGTGTTGTATGTACATGTTTATAAATCTGTTATTCTTACATACCGATGCACATTCGATTCTTTACTTTGCAACTAATCACATAATGTTTTAATTTTGCATTATGTATCTGAAATTTTTGTCTTTATGTTCTATATTTCTATACTCAAATAACCCACATTTATGGAACGTTTTATCAACTGCAATATTTCTGTTTTAACGCTATATGCTACCAAATGTACAAAATACAAGTAGTGTTTAATATTTTAAAGACAAACATAATATAATATGCATGTGAATACAACTTAAATAAGTAGATAATGCATTTTGGGTTCTAACTTTATATTGTCAAAAATATTTAAATTTTTGAAATTTGAATTTGATAATTTATAAGACAGTTTTACAGTACTGATTACCAAGGTGGATACCATAACAATAGGATTTTTCCTAGTAAGGTGGGTTAATAGTTATCATGCAAACAACGGAATTCCATTTTTTTCACTCTGGTCCAAAAAATCGATAATTTTAGACCAAAGAATGAAAAAAGTTGTAAATGCAGCTATTGTGGGATATATTCTAGTAAGTAGTAGTACGGGGTTACTGTTGGCTACCAATGCTGATCCATGGATAAATTCAAATATTGAACCAAAGGGGAAAAAATGGAATTCCGTTATTTGCATGTTAACTATTAACTCACCTTACTAGGAGGATCCTAGAATGATAGATTTAATCACTTTGACTGATTACATAATGTCTTTGAACAACTATGTAATTTTATATATACCTTTGAGTAAACGCTTCAGAGCTCCAAAAGATACTATACATCCTATAATTTCCTGCTGTCTCTATATATACCTATAGTAGTAGAACTGTGTTTTAAAATATTCTGAAAAGGGAAGTGAGTTGAATGGTTATTAATGTTGGATTTGGGATCGAGAAATAGTGTGCTATTATGTTGTGGTGTAGCAAATGTGTCGTTCCTGAGTGAGTAGGTAGAAAGTTGATGTCTGAAGTGACTGCTGTTTTCTTGTCACTAATGACGCTTTGAGACATGGCTCAGTAAGGGTTGTTACAATGCTACCACACATGGTTCACTTACTTGCCTAGGTTGGTTAATGTTGACTACGGCCCTGACTCAATACTAGGCACGTAATGTACCTACTTTATTCTCTCAATTTGCCTGCATAAAAAGGTAGAGTATTGTACCAACTGAATACTATACTAAATGTACTGTACACACTTGTGTGTGTAATATAATGATTTTAGACGCCTACTTAGGAGTAGTTTAGGGAAGACAGATCGTTTTTCTTAGGTTGTAACGTAGCATTGGAGATTAATAGGGAAGAGTGGCATTTGACATAGAACAGGAGAAGGGATCATAACTGGATTTTGATATTCATATTGGAGGAGGATTCTCTTGGATCAACTCTAAGTGTATCGAATGGGCAAAGTTATAGGCAAAGTTATGGCATTGACTCTGCTAATCTAAACTCTGTGGCCTGGCATCTCCCTAACACTATTCTTCTCTGCCTAATGGCTCTGTGTACTTATAAACTTTTCTGTAGTTTCCTTTAGATTCCCTGTGTGAGTGGAGTATGTCTCAATGATGGGTTCGTTGGTAATGTCACACAAATCTGAAAACGCCGGCTTTTCTATTCTCGTGTTATGTGGTTTGGGTTCTTTCGTCTCATCTCCTCCGTTATCATCTGCTGCTCTAGCTTCCACTTGATTCTCCATCCCATCCAAAGCCCTTCCCTCATGTGGTTGAGACTTTTGACCCAGAGCAGAATGACTTAGCGGGGAATATCATTAAGACATTAGGGAAAAGTCGAAAAAACTGGATTTGCTCAAAGACATTACAGAACTTAATGTTCTGTGAGATGTACATGAATCCGCATTTTCTACGCTTTGTTGTGCATCAGGATTGTGTACTCACGAGCTACTCCTTTCTATCAAATAATATATGTACATATAACGTAATAAGTAAATAGCTATTGTGTATACCCACTATGCATGTACAAATACATCTTGTAATGTAAATGTACAAAAATGTGCATAAACATGAAGACTTATGTCACCATAATTTATCATAATTCATACCGTATGTATTTTCGTTAGTGAACCTCTTAGACGTTTGCTTAAGTTCCTGTCGTTTTCTGTGATAGAATTTGTATTGGAAACTATATTTAATATTAAATGAATTGTATTCTTCTGAGCACTTACCTACTTATTTATTAAGTAAAATACACTTTAAGCATTTTATACAGATAGGATTCATGCTTTTTTGAAATGTGGTATGAAAAGTAAAAACCGACGGCCCTCCGAATTGAAAAAAGTTAGATCTCTCAACCAGCAATTATCTGAATGTCCATTTTACTTATTTGGTGATCGATTTCGTTACCCTTCTTCAGACTAGGGACAATAAATCAAAATACAATTAGTACTTATTTATGTCATATTTGAAGAATCTCGAACATAACCTTGAAAAATATAAACAATAAATATTAAATAATATATTAACGCGTTAAGTTTAAGCACACTATTACACAGACAGAAACTGCTGTCGATGGCCATTGAGCAAAGGTGCTTTAGGGGTCACCGTCGCGTGAGCTGAAATAGGCCAATAGGCTTGGTCAGTGGCAGAGGTATCTACTCAATAGATCATCTCTGCCCCCCATCAAAACATACAACGCGTTAAGTAATTAATTGTAAATTAATTTTTGTGTTATCTTAGCATCGTTAATTTAATTTAGCCATTAAGAGACAATAAACAACATATCTTTACTTTTATTTGTATGTAGGTCATTTGAAAGTTTTTTACTTTAAATTGAAATTCTACATTACAATTGTATACTTTAGATATGTTACTGTATACCTTAATCCTTTATTGGGTAATAAAGCTACACAGCTTTTCAGAAAATGCAGATATGTTTGAATTTTTATATGAAGAATGCTGAATATTGTGTTATGTGGTACAACCATGATATCTGCTATGTAATGGAATGGAACCACAATCAATTTAATATGTATACAATGCATATAAAATGGTGGTTAGTTAGAAGGAGCGTAAAGAGATGTGGAATAGAGAAGATGCATTCAGAAGATACAATGGTAAAGGAAACGAGAGGAGGAACGGCATTACATTAGAGCACATAATAAATACGTATCACGAAATAGTCGTCTCATCGCGTAAATGATGAGTCAGATAGATGAATGGATGGATTGCTGTTTGTTGTAGTATTTATTGTATGTTGTGTATGCATGTGGTTATAGTTTGGTTTTGAAGTGCGCCAGTGTTTGCAATGCAATGTAATGTATTCTGTTGGTTTACTGTATTTTTCTGCTCTTGCGTTATATATATATTTGTAATGTACTACAACAGGATGCAGTTTAGTTACCTATCTAAATACAAAAGTGAAAGTATGTATTACATCTATTATGTAGTTTACTTTTGGGTTTGCTTTTTGGTTCCCGATTTTTGTGTATAATAGTGTTTTGTTTGTTTGGTTAGTATTTTGGGATTGGGATTGGACGGACATTCAATTTTTGTTGCCCGAAAGGTTGAAATGTACGATTGCTCAAATTATAATAATAATAGCTTTATTCAAGTGTCAAAACATGTAAGTACAAACTCAAATTTTGAGATCCTCCAATCATACAAGACGATATGAATTCAGCACTCCAGCACTGCTCTTCCCCCACTGACACATTAAATAT
>JAQFYC010001946.1:0-29355 GCA_034694165.1 Tomocerus mixtus | reverse complement strand
CACTGCATGCGTGTTAAATAATCTGACAGGTGTGCTCGCGGTATGTGAATTGAACGTGAGACTATGCCAAATCTAGCTATAGATTACCTTGCCTCTAAAATCACCTTACAGACGGATCCACCCCTAAGCGAGTTAAGGTTAGGAGCAAAAGGTCCAAGGTGTTTTTGTTTCCTTACAAAAATACATGTAAATTCTCGATACTATTTGAATAATTTTTGAATGAGTCGCTGAAGGTTTAATAGCGATACAGTTTTTGGATCTCAGTTTCACACCTTTAAAAGTATGAAGTATGGTCTCATAAATTAGTAACAAAGTAAAAGAAAGTACTTTTAAGTAAAAAAATGGGAAACCATGTAATTACGGGTATGAAACATGGAATGCCTCATTTCCTGAACTCCCACCCTCCCTCAATCTGCAGACATCTTTTGTAAATGATCCCTAGTCAGTCATGACTATGACCATGATATTTTTGTCGCATTTTGGTTATAAAACATTGCATGTCTGAATGATTGCTGAAACTGTCTTGCCACTGGCTAGTATTCTTAGTGATTTAATCAGCGTTGTGGGACTAAGTGCGACAATTTTTTTGCAATTTTTTGTTAATATCCACAGTGAATCAATAGTGACCCACAATAAAATTCGAGGTAGTATAGTACATGTATTACTATAATACTTGCCTAGATATTTTTGTGATTAATTACTTTTGCCTAATGACATCACCGTTTTAGCCAGTAAATTGATTTGAATGTATGTCAGTTTACCCTTAAACTACCGGCAAACTGTCTGCAATTATTGTTTGCATACGGAGAAATATCCCATCTAAAAAGGTTAATCCTTTCTGTAGTAATGGGCTGAAGCAATGGCTCAGAAATCCCATTTGAAACCGTTTCTAAATACGCCCACGACGAGTGGTAAAGCAATGAAAAGTGGTTACTTACTTATTATTCTTATATTATTCCTTGTACTGTACAGCAATTGAAAGGGCATATGAAAAGTAGGGGATAGGTACTGTGTAAATGTAAACACACATGTATAGTTGCATTGTATATTGCATGTAGTATATAGGTTACCTTTTTGTTGCTGCCCAAGATCTCGTACGTAATCTCATCATTAATTCTCATCTCATATATAATGCTTTTGCACAAATGCACAATGTAGTTGTTTTGTTGCCAGAAGAGATGTGCACTTCATGTACAATTGTACATAGTACAAGTGTGTTTGTTTGTGTGTCGTCTTATTATTTTATCTGCTGGTAAATGGAAATTGCATTGTTTGCTAGTTGTCTGATGGTTGTCTCTCAATAATCTGTATTTTATAGGTAGGCTCCGAAGGATGAATAATGTGTTGTAGTATATATGTAGCTATGTAGTTTGTAAAGGAAGGTAGTAGAAGTAGAAGTTGATTGGTATATACCTAATTGAGTAGGTATTCAAGTGAATAATTTTTACGTTTTATTACATATGTATGTGCCTACATTTTCTAAATGGATGTAGTCTGGTGTGCACGTGCACGTAAACGAAACCTGTACACATTGTGGATGTAATCTGCAATTGAAGAAAAGTATAATCTACCTATGATCCACATCATAAGCATGTATGTATAATGTAATGTACCAAGGGCGTATTTATAATTTGGCTGTATGGGGTACATCGACTGATCAAATGATAGATTTTGATTGTTTAGCCTTTTGTTTTGGGTCAGCTCGACGTCCCAAGTTCAATCCCTCGTTCGCTTGCCCTGGTACATAAACAAATCATTTTCTCCGTGCGTGGCTTCCGGTGGCAACCGGATGCAGTTCCAGAATTCTGCGTAGTATTTGAAAAAAGTCATTTCCACGATAGCCACAAATAAACATTGCCAATTTGATTGAATAGTCCATCAGGGTATACTAGGGAATCAAACTTAGTAGGGAAATAATGTATTAACAATTTAGGTCAAGTATCTAAGTCCAGGTTTAGAAGTTGCAAAATAATGAACAACAGATTCGATCGAAGAAAATATTTTTAACAATTATGCACAAACATACTGCACTCCCTACGCCCTATTGTGTTCTTACCGTCTTTTATTTATAATTTCCCCGAAAATGGCGAACTTCTACTTTATCCCGATGAACTTTGTTCAGGTGTCTTTAAGATTCAAATTATATTTTTAGTAAAATTATGATTTTATATATTTTTAATATCCAATGTCCCAATTTTTAAATGGTAAAGGTCTTCCATTTATTTACGAAGATAAATAACTGGTACATATATCAACTCGTACTAAGCTAGCTTCATGATTTCGTCCTCGCCCCATCACCTCGTTTACCTAAATACGCCAATGGTGTAATGTTATTATAAACTATGTAAGTAATAGTAAGAGGCTTTGATGACTCTGACCATTACATTGTTAATTTTTAACCTTTTTGAAATGCTGCTAAGTATGTTGCACTTATATATATGTATGTTCTGCTATTCTACTTGTAAGTTTGGTTTAGTATATAGTTTATGAGATTGTGAGGAGGCTATCTGTACCAGTCAGTTTGAGTTTGAACTGGATTGTTGGCAGCATGAATTGCCTCATAAATACACTTTGAATATTTGAAAGTATATTATGGCAAATACAATTGCAACGGTTCGTAGAGAGGAAAACATAAGTAACAACAATATTTTAAACACTTAAGCTAAATAATACGGATTAGTCAGTGTGATCTCAGTCTCATGCACGCCAGTTCTAGGGAATGCAATTGTAGAGTTAAATGGTAGATTTCGTGAAACTTGAAACCGTCTCATTCACAACCACCATTAAATTAAATATATACAGAATCTAACATGGATATAATAATAAAAACTACAAATATGTCTTAATTACTATACGTGCTGTGATCCCATGATAGAATAGACATATTGACAATTTACCTACCTGCAATTTCCTTTTTAAATTGATTTACATTATTACATTTTCAAACTACTCGAGTTGCGAATGGGCTCTTTGCGATAAGAAGTGAGTGTTGTGTTGGTTTGAAAGGTATTTTATACATTTAGTATAAGTCTAACTGTTGCAGATGGGCACGAGATCAAAATTAAGTTGTGACTAGATAAAAATGTTGATCGTGTTGCCAACAAAGTGCAACAGCGAGCGATTTTGGAGGAATCCCAAAGAGTTAACTCAACTGTCCCATGGAAGTAAGCGAGGATTTAAGTTTTTTATAAGTTAAAAAACTGCGCACTGTGGTTGTACTAGTCAAGTGAAGTAGGTAGCTAAAGCTATAATATTGTATGTAATACACTAATGGATAGTTACATTACATATCATATAAGTATGTGAATGTGTAACTTATATATAACTATTAAATGCCTTAGATATGTTTAGTACGTAAAGTGTTATAGCAGTAACATTAACCCACAATTAAGAAATCGAATGAAAACTGAAGGAGCTCATAATTTATATAGGTTGCAATTTGTATTACAACTCTGTTTGGATTTAACCGTACTAGTATGGATTGAAGCAAACGAACAATCGCCAGTACGGATCTATCTAACCTCTCTAGCATTAATCAGAACATACTAATTGTAGTATAAACCAATACAAACTAGATTAGATTGATCCGTACTGCCAATGCGTACTAAGTCGTTCAATTTTTTACATTTTAAATAAAATGTATTTATTATTTTGACATGTTTTTAATTGTACAATAAGTAATAAAATTTCTGTGCGACTGTAGAAACTTGTGTATTTAGTATTTAGTTATTAGGAAACCACTACCACTAAATTAGGTTTTCGTATTACAACTTATGATCTCTTGTATTTGATATTTTTATCTTAATATTAATAATCTATTAAATTTTGATTGGAATTTGTGGTAGCCGATAATTCAAACTACCACACTATTAATGTTTCCCGAATATATGACATAAATAAAATCCATCAGCTAATGAATTTATACAGCAGCATGTTTATACATATTGTCATTTTATTCATGACAAGTTAGATCGTTCAGACTAATGGCAAATAGCATATACTTAAGTATGTATAGTTGCATATTTACGGTGGTTTGAGCAATGAATCACGTACATTCCCTTAAAATCTACAAAATTAAAGACTCGAGACTTAGTAGTACGTACTGGTTAGTACGGATCAATCTAACCTTTAACCTAGTTTGTATTAGCCCATACTAGTAAGTTCATAGCCATACTAGGCTAGATGATCCGTACTGATGATTGTTCGTTTCTTTGAATCCTTACTATTACGGTTTAATCCAAACGGAGTTCCAATATAAACTGCAACATATACATAGCCTTAGCTATAGTCTTGGTCTAGTCTTGTCTTGTCTCAAGTGAGTGTGTTTTAAGTTTTCCGAGACGAAAAGAAACTATGTGAGTATACCTAACTAAACTACCTATATAGGTAGTAGTGCACAATGAAGGACAGATTACGACTTTCATGATTTGTACCTGGAACATTGTCAATAATGTTTTTTAAGGTTTAGGAGATAGTAGTAGTATTTGTACTGCCTAGTATTTGTAGTTGAGTTCAGTCAGTTCAGCTGAGTTAACTTTCGATGTCCTATTAGTCCTATAATGCCAACTGAACGCAGGATATTCCGTGGTAGCTGTGCGGTTGTGACGACTTAGACTTTACATATTTAGGTTATTTCGCTGTAACACTTGTCTGGTAACCGGATTCTGTCAGATTCGTAGTTTATACATACAATTCAGATCTATGTATACATATTTGGGCTTCATATATCTAATATTTGCTACCTTTAGCTATATTGTCATATGTATATAGTTCTGTAGTATTTATTTCTGGATGCTTGGCAGTCAAAAGATGTACGTTGGATGCATGAATCTCTGAAGATGTGACTCATGTCTCATGAGTAAGTACTTTATTGGGTATACTACGGACGATGCGGAATGGAAGTTTATAAATACTGAACAAATTGAGAATTCCTCGCAGTATACTTTATAGATAGCTGCTTTAGCTACACTACAATCCAACAGAACTGCCTACTGCAGATTAGGGATAGATACCTAGCTAGATATACATATATAGTTACAATTACATGTGGCACTTGCAGATATGCAATTTGTTTGTGTTCTTTGGAACGGTTGAATATTTTGATGGCCTTCCAGATTCATGCACTCCCTTTAAATACCATTTATTGTGGGAGCCTCAATTCGAGTTGATATCTATATCTACAAACTACTTAACTAACTATTTCTTCGATTGCCTTGCCTGGCCTGGCTGGTCTGACTTGCACTTCAGACACAAGAGTGGAAGCAGACCAGACCAAACGAAACCACACTAAGCCATTGAGCAGTCACAAAGTTTCAGTCAGTCAGACAAAAGTATACAAAGCTAACAAATCAACGTAACCTACGCTTATGTAGGCTTAGTTAGCTAGTACACAATTTGATAAAACTGTTTTAAGCGAGAGTAATTCAAATTGTAAATTCTCAACTTACACTTTGTTAACTTATTTAACCGTGATATCTCTCTCTCTTCAAACTTAAATAGCATAGCATATCTCGTTGTTGCTTGAAATAAAACCAAACCAAAGGAAACCACCACCTTACACTTAGATTACACCTTACAACTTTGAGCTAACGATTGGTTTACTAATTGTTAGGCAAAAGGTGTGCTACAATAGACTAGTCAGTACAGTAGAGATAGGCAGCTGCGTTCATGGTACAGTGCCTGAACATTGTGAACTGTGAACTAAGTGAACCAAGAACCAACTATTATCTGTTCGAGTTATAATAACACTTGTTGTTACCTATCTGCTACTATATACAAATACTATTTAATAGTGGGTTAAATGACTACATATAGTTAACTAAACTGTTTCGCTTAAACTATTTACAAACTTATCTATTATTACTATTGCTATTCGATCAATGTAGTGCAAATTACAAACTCCATAGAGTGCAAGTTAAGAAGCGTTCATTCAGACAATATTGTACATAGTAAAATATTATGTGTTAGGTATCGTAATTCATAATCCTTCACTCGTAAGCTGCAAGGCAGAGTCAGAGCGTGTTGTGGTACAATACAAAGCTGAATGAAATACAGATAAAATATTAAACACGTCTTATATAGTCATTATATTATACTTTACTATACGCTATAACTAAAGTAAGTAAAGGAGAATTTAAGAAAATGAGAACTCGATATTCAAAAACTGCAGCTCCCAAGGCCCCAACAGTGTTTAATAGTCTCCATTTGAACTTTCCAATTACGTTGAACTCTTTTAGGTAACTCCTTTCTTCAACTTGATTAAAATCACAATACTATGTTGATTCTACGTGGCCGTTGATTTGAGCCTGAACTGAATATTTCAGTGTACTTTGTACTATATCTAGATTAGCAATTCATGAAGCGCAATCTTAACTGCTCTGTAAATGTACGTTCAATGGAAATAAGCCACGCCGGTCTTATCCAGTTTCAGTGATTGTCTTCTTTGTTTCAGCAACAGGAAATTTTGTATGGAAATTGACGACTATGACTACTCACACTACCTGACACGTAAAGAGAATGAGGGATTGCAGTAAAAAATTTCATCATCTTCATTTAAGGTTGCAACTTCTGCAGGGATACTACAAATCCGGATAACAAAGTGAGCAACCAATTTTTTATATTTTTTACTCTTAAGTGTATCATTCTGCTGACATGAACTAGTATGGTTTGGTAAAGTGCATTGCATATTGCATCATTAGGTTTTTAATTGGACACTCCAAATCAAATTATCAATAAATATCTGTACATAGTGGCAATTCCATACACCATAAGTATGACGGAGCATGTGATGAACAGCTTCTCTACCTTTGAGATATTTACATTGCCACACTTTACCAATCGGTATCAATCTAAGACATAGAAATGTTTGAATAACTTAGTAGCAAAGCGACATAGCAAGAAAGTACCACCGAGACTCTAATCATATACCATTTTGCAATGTTATTGAATCGCATGAATGGGATGACATGTTACACTGTATGTAGAGTTGCTGTATGTGGCCATACAGTTATAGTAAAAGCATACTTTACTTTTTACCTTATTAATTATTAAGATACTTAATTCAACATGAATGCCATAATGCTTGATTTGTAACAATTGTCATGTCATACATACTTACTTGTTCAAAGGGACACTTTTCCAAATATGTATTTTATGTCTGCAGTCAGTTTTAACTTGATACTTTCAAGTGTATATACACAACACACAAGTGTCTCAAACGTAACACAGCCATGTTGACGTTGTTAATATGATGATAACTTACATATTAACGTGGTCAGCACCGTGAGAGGCACAAAGGGTTATCTTGTCGATTGCGACAATGAGGTTAATACATGAATTTATACTTTTATACGTTCATGAAATGTACACGTAAAATTAAAGGGCCGCAGAAGCATATACGGCCCAGTTGTGCAAAATTATGTAGGGACATTCATTTTTTGTCTCATTGTCAGTTGATTTACTATTCCCTCTAATTTTAAGTATGCTTTTGTCTAGGGCAACAAGAAAAGTGAAATTATTTTCTTGAAAAACGGGACTGTACCTTTTAATGTAAATTGGTACTAAAATATTTTCGTTGAATTATTTCCAACAAAAATTTCTTTGTTCAAATTGTTGTTAAATATTATTATGGTCAGCAGAGTAATTGTAGATTTTTAAATGAGCAATGCAAATGTCTCATCTGCGCAGATTAAACACTACCCATGTATTGCCTTTCCAAATCAACAAGCTATCCTTAGAAATATGGCAATTACGAATTGGTAATTGTATGATGATTTCAGTTTAAGTTATTGGCTCTCAATACACATAATTGTACACTTATGTATAGAGTAATACTGTTCGATTTGAATAATTAAAACAAATGGAAAGCTATTACGTGATAGCTATGGAATCTAATTAGGAAACTTTAGTATACGTGTTTACGTTGCTTTTTGGCATTCTTCGGCTAGAGTTTTCATTATAAGTTACCTATAGCATTAATCAATTCTTCAATCAAAACGAGCAAGGCAAATGCGCCCACCTTGCGACAATGTAGTAATTAGGTGTAATTAATAGTTTGCTTTTATTACTCAAGCTTCTTCCATAATATAACTTCTATAAAACTAAAATATGGTTTACTATAATGCTTTTCCTCTAGACAAAATAAAAAGTATTTATTTACCACAATTGTGGTAAATAAATATATATTAATAGTTCTATTTTGTGGAAGCCCCATGCGTTGTATGCGTAGACAAACAATTCACGTTTATTTTTATTATGCTTATACATTTGTATTTATATTTGACAGTGCATTTAAGTTTGCAACTTATTTAGAATTTACATGACACAGTTTTGTTTGCATACCTTTAAAAACAAAAACATATAATAACCTTTTGCAATAGCATGGAAATAAATGCATACACCGCTTCATCGAACTGATTATTCGTCTTGATTACAAATAATTTATTTGATAAGTAAACTCATTCCATATGAGTATCATATGAATTAAACTGCGACGCTGCAATTGCAATGTATGTCAAAGTCAACGCAGAACTCAAAAAAATCATCGCTATACGGTACCTAACTAATTAGGTGTAATATGTATGTAATAGTTAAGTTGTAATATTACATCTGTGCATAGCGTATAAAATAGTACTATTGTTTTTAAAATATATGTTTAAATATTTCAGATGAGTCGTAAATCCAGACCGCTGTTGAACTCTTTTGATATTGACATGGGGAGCCGTAGTGTTGGCAGCAGTTCCACTGCATTGTCAAACACTGTAGTTAGTACTCCTAACTTATGGTTACTTCGTTCAATAAGTCGCCAATCTTCAGAGGATTCTCGTCGTCGAAGAAGAAAGGATTCCCCTTCATTTTTGGGTAAACATTACCTATTTCAATTGTAATTGTAATCATGACGCAGCGATGAAAGAATGTACGTTTCCACTTGAAGCCTATTTTTAAGCACAAAAACATTTAAAAAATAGCATTCTATCCAACCTTATTTAGCATACGATATGAATATTCAATACGATCTACATAGTTTGAATTGGAAATCGAGTCAAAAGATATTCTAGTGTTGATGTTATTCTATGTATGTTATGTTTACATTTCGCAGTTAACTTCCCTGTATAAATCTAGCGTACAATGTAATGAAATCTAGGTCGTATTTGCCAAAAACTTCATTCGGTCCGCGTGTATATTGTAATGTATAAAAGATTATATTTGAGAAAGGACATGAAAAATGCGATTTAAGTATAATGAAAACAGCGATATATCTATTTTAAGCGCATTATGTAGGTGGTTAAATGTGTATAAGAAATTGCTAATTGTTTTTGTTTATTTATTTCAGGGTCTGACATGGGAAGTAGTTCCAATTTGGCAAGAATGAGGAAAACATCACTGGGGCATTCTGCACCGTCTCTTTCTCAATCTTCGGTAAAATCCAATTTCACGGTGACGTGTTCTAATATTGAAATTAATGCAAGTATACCCCAAAGAGTAATATGAATTTTAGTGTAGCAAAGGATGTAAAGAAACTTCTTACATGATAGGCAAAACACCTGTTCTTTCTTCTTTTCTATTTACGTAGAATGTAGCAAAAACAATAGCGTTAATTACAGTAAACAATAGTTTCCTGCTTAGGCACACCGCATTTGCAATTCTTTTGCTTTTCTGTTTCCAAATTACTAATAAGTAATAAAGTAACATTTGCATTAAACATGAAATAAATACATCTACTTTAAACATACTTTTTGCAAGCATATTTTGGTTGATTTTCATGGTTGGTGGCAAACTTTAATTTCTTTTAAGAGTCTTGTTGTCGTATTGTGTTTTAACTTTCATTTATAACTCACGTAATATGTACATACATTACTTAAGCATGTATTTTGTATATACCTATGTATCACTGTTGGCTTGGCTTTCTACATGCATTCAGGAAAGTGCGTATGTAGCACATATCATACACTCTAACAAATAACTTATACAATCGCATGCATGGTATATTTGTGAATACCTTTTAAAACTTTCCTACCAATATTTATTCCAAAGTTAGGTTGGCTAAAATTAAATTAGGACAACCTGTGGCATCACTGTGTTTGTAGACAAAAATTCTTTTCATTAGTTGACTATAGGAGCTCAATAAATCAATTTGAAGGCTCACATTTTCTGAGGCGTACTAGTATTGATATATAGTAGGGAAACGTGCCTACACCTATTTAAGTTTCACATACATGTGTAAAAATACGAATGTATTTATTTATGTACCATAATATGGTGCATAGTTCGTTAGTAAGCCTAAACGGTTCTGCATACTTTGTTCAGGAAGAATTAAATTCTTTGCCAATGAATCGTAATATAATTGCTATCATCCTCAAGTGTAATTGGGTTGTAGGATGTTCAAATGATTTTTGATTCTATTTTTGTACGTGTAAAATTAGCTTCGGAAAGTGAAACGCAATTTCAAGTATGTATGTACTTGCGACGACTTGAATTAAAACTTTGTATGTATAGTTATACGCATTGTATAGGTCCAATTCAACTTCAAGGCAAGGTATAAGAAGTAGTCGAATATAATATTAAAATAAAGTTCTCAAGTTGAGTCTCAAAGTTAGTAAGTATACTGATGTTGAGTAGTGACCTCGACTTATAGTTAGTCTATCATGGTATGCTGTGTATGCAGTGATGATCTTGTAGTATTTACTAAACAAAAGGATTTGCAATTTTAAGGGCAAATTTAATGAGTGTGCATTACTCTGTTTCTGTTCTGTTGGTATCCGGTCTAGGCTAATAATCGCTATTGAATGCATTGTAAGAAGGACAACAAACGAAAAGTTATGTTATAAGAACGCATCGGAAGTAGGTATTATATATAATGATTTAAGGGTAGCCACCAGGGGAAGAAAATACATGTGTTTCCCTACTCCATCACTTCTTGAAGAACTCGATTAAAATTCGAATGAATGAGTCACCTAGATTAAGCTTAGCTATCAGGGAAGGTAACATGAATTTGTTTTTTGTGAATTTCGAACTATAAGTTGTCGAAAACAGTGTTTTAGAGAATAAAATCAGAAACTTTTTTGCGGGAAAACTTTGCAATTTTATTCTGACTCAATTAAAAGTTAATTCAAAAATGGGGGAATCACGTGCCCAAGCAGGACCTTGAAGACTCCGGAAAACAATTCGACTTTTTTTTTGATTACATATTATTGAGTTATTAGGCATGAAATCCTGAAATGGCAAATTTTTTTGAGTAGGAGTTTACATGGGCGCGCTAGTTAGCTTCTTATGAATTTGCTCCCACTAAAGGCTACCCTTAAGTAAGTAGTATAAAGCGATATGGGATTTATTAGACTGCCAGGCTTGGTACTCTCAATGTAATAATTTTGTACTTGTTGTGCCTTGTTTTGGCCAAGGACCCAGAAATAGGGGCAGGGAAATGGAATGCGTTTTTTTCGCGGGGTTTTCGGGCACTTGGTAGGTATAGGAAAATACGATGCAATTCTTTCGCGGGTATTTCGATAGCTAGATTTTGTCTTGTGATGCCCCAAAGGAAGCAGTTACTCTAATCTTCCTATTCTGCCTCTACTGTAGTATACAGATATTTACTTAGAGCAAGGTAGGTTGGATTTACGTTTAGTAGATTTTCATTCTCGGTGACAGCCGCAATTTTTGTGAATGTACAAATCGTTGGTTTTAGTGTGGAGGAAGACTTGCGCGACTCAATAAATCGATGAAAGGAGTGGGTTGCTACAGAGAACGGGTGGGAGCTCCTATTCTGCTCTGTTCTTTCACGAAGCACAGAGTAGAGGCAAGCAAAGCATGAAATGAAAATTCGGTTGCAAGAGAATTGTATTGCATTGGCAAAAGCGTGGTAGTAATATATGTAATGTACTATTTGAGTTGAGTCTTAGTCAACTAAACTCTAGGAAATGCTGGTTTGGTTTGGCAATAAGAGTTTAAGCCTCTGCTTATGCTCTTTATGCTTACTTATACATAGTTGTATGAAAACTGAAACAAGCTACTTAGTTTTTACTGTAAGACCCGACCCGACTCTTCGTTTGTAGTCTACCGTATGATGGTACCTTACCTACTCGGGCTAAGAGGCAATGCAATGCCGTAGAAATATGTAATACAAAGTATTCTACTGTTTGTGCAGTTGAATCTAGAGATATTGTATGTATATGTAGTAAGATACATAATATAATATGACGAGAGCTGTTTTAGTTTTGGCTTGCTATAGCTATGGTATCCCTGGTCTCGTCTGGTCTGGTCTGGCCGGGCTTTTTGCATTAGCTTGTTGGAAAGACGATGGGACGGCAGCTTGTTGGGAATAGGAATTGTATGGATACACACATACACACACATACCATGCCATTGCATTGAGTCGTCTTATATTGTATTACATATTATTATGGTTTGTTGCTTGCTGGAGAATAGTGAGCGTAAAGTAAAGCGCATAGGTACCTTACCTTACTTACTAGAGAACTTATACAGACTAAACTAAACTATGTAGTCGCTTTAGTTCAGTTGAGTATTATACAAATAAGAGTAACAAGGAAAGCATGCAATGCAATGCTAGGCAAGGCAAAGGAACAATAATATATCTGGAGACATGGCGTGAGCGCAGGTCTTGCTCTGCTTGTAAATTTATTTCGCAAACTGGATCGGCATGGATGCAGTTCATAGTAGGAAACGTCTATGTAAGAAGTCTGAAGGTTCAGTGAATATTAGCGTTCAGACGAGTCTAGTTAAGTACGAGTGGAGGAAAGGAGATTCATCAAAAACTCTTCTGCCCGTGTCCAAATCCAAGTAAACTCATTTTACTTGGAAAATACAGAATACAGACAAGCACTGAAAGGAGTCTTGTCTGTGAGTGTATGTAAGATTTGTTATTTAGGCGAAGTGGAAATTCTATTTCTTCTCCTTTGTCACATTTGAATTACTGACTGTACTATCGTACCTTGTTTAGAGTTTAGAGTTATCTGCGTCTTCTTCTGTCTTCTGTCCTGTCCCTGCCTGCTTCAGTCAGTTATAGATAGATACTGAATAAGTAGCTCTTTCAACCTCAAAGACTTTCTTCCGCAAAGGAGGCTTAAATGCCAATGATGGCGCAAAGTTCCAGGGTGTTTAGATTCTACCTTTTCTGTCACGGTTGGGAAACTTTTTTGTTTCCCATTCAAAGTATTCAGTCTTGATAGCTCTGTCCGTCTCATGATGACCATTTCATTGGTGATTAATTCCACTTCCCTCTCGACCTGTTTACTTTGTCATACTTACTACTTACATACTGAGCAATCATCATCATGTCGTTCCAATGTTATCTTTGGAACCTATTCCCTGAATTGAACAGTGCTAATAACAAACTCTACCACTTTATACATTCTACTCTCTAATTATTATTATCTTTTTACTTTTCCGAAGTTTCTCATCTATCTCTCATCTCATTTCATTCATTGTACGCTTTTACGCTGACATATAATATTTCCTGTACTCTCTGCTGCCAGGTAAGACAAACTATGTACTATTCTGTAATTCTATATTATCAATCCACAAAGGCGTAGCTACCGTTCAGGGCCCACCCAAGTCCCTAAATAAATGTGTCGTATAGATATACCATTGGAAAAAGAATCTTTATGTTCCATTTTTAGTATCCCTACCGATTGACCATAAAATAATTCAAAGTTGATTTGAAAATAAAAGTCTATTCGGAGAATAGTTTTCACTTGCAAATAAAATATAGAATATTATTATTAAAATTAAGTTTTACAGGAGCTCCATATTTTATCGTATTGCAAAATTAATCAATGCAATTTTAATTTTGGCAAATAATTTTATTACCCTAGCTTAAATAATGACTACTGACACGAACGAACAATATCTCATTTCCTCCGTTTCTTCGAGTATTATTACTAGTATGCTGTCCTAGGTTGCAAAAAATCGTTGAAAGCAACGTATTTGCATCTAGACTCAGATATCTTGTCTGCTTGTTTTGGCTCCCGCCTTTATGAACTGACGTTGGTTACGCCTCTGTGCATCCACTTTTCTTAATACACTTAATGATAAAATTAGTAAGTCAGGTCTGAATACAATTGAAATTTTACTTAGGCATTTGTAGGTGATGCATTCACAAATCACAAGTCATATTAATGGATAGGGCAGGCATACATAATATGTATTGAATATATTATTGTTTTACATTTCTCCACATAGTTAAACTAAAGATAAATAAGAATTTCAAAGCCGTAATCACTTGATAGGATGTTTTCTTTGACTTCCTTTGAAACTGTCTTTAATTAGCTTAGAAGAAATAGTGTCTTGAGACAAAAGCATACTACAAGTGGAAAATGATTAGTTTTAGTAAGTAATCTTTAGTAGAAATGACTTAATCGATTCTATCCCAAAAGCCGACGTAATATACTCGTGTTTTAATAATTGCATCCATATCTTTATTAGTAATATTTATGTAAACAGTTCTTATGAAAGATATACTTTTTTAGTAAAATCTAGAATACTAAAATCCCTTTCCAAAAACTAAGCACAATAATTGAGGATGCGTAATGAGCAATCTTGTTATGATAACAATAATATTATTCCTAATATAAGTGTTCAGACATTCTATCCTCGGAATGAAATTGTAAAATGGCAATTTGAGAACCACTAGAAAGACATTTTTAAAATAAAAATACTTTTAATTGGGCCTAAAAATACCAATTAAAAGTATTTTTATTTTGTAAATGTCTTCCTCGGGATTCTAAAATTGTCATTTTGCAATAGTATTCTTTTAGCCTATACTGTGGGTGGATATATGAAAACTGTTTGTATTATGTAGGCAGATAGACATTATGTATTTAGTATCATCCCAAGATTAGGAAAGGTATTTATTTGTTCACATCACACTGTCTCATCTACCAACTATCAGCTTACATGGACTTCTTAGTAGCAAATCAATAGGTCGTTATGTAAGATAATCATAGTAGACGTAAGACAATACAGACAAATAAATATTGAAAATCTGCGACTACACCACAGCGGCTGCAATGCAACCAATACTGATTGGGTTATATATATCTGATAAAAGGTTATACAAGACGTTGGTATGTTCCTGGTAATCATTAATAATATTATGTTACATAATATAATAGTTCAGTATACAGTATACAGTTAGTTATTCGTGTTTGTATACGTACGTTTCAGATATGACATTAATTGTTTGCGTTTGAATTCAGTGAGTCTTCAATTTGAGACGAAAGTTATCTGAGAAGGGAATCTGAGAAGATTTGGGTCATTATAGAATAATTCGAATGGTAGGACACGTACCTAGTTAGTTTGTTTTATGCAACTGAATACAAGGAATAATTGAGACTGGTTAACTGGTAAAGTAAGCCTAAACGTTATCTGATTTGGTAAATATTAAATAGCTTATTTAGGTAATTGAATTTTCTAAATTATTAGCTCTGTATATCTGTATTAGCGACATACTATTATGGTATATTCAATATTTTGACATAGAATGATGAGGGTATATTGAAGAAACGTAATAATTTGATTGTTTTCATATATATAAAAATTGAAGTAATAAAATATTGTAGAGAATATGTATCTGTAATTGAGGGTTAGTAAAGTGCAGATACAGTTGATAAGGTGGAAGTGAGAGGATTTACGATTTACCCATCATTTCATAATACATATTCGTTTGTTAGTGCTTTATCTGCTATCTGCGTAATATTTTGATTCAAGTGACCATGAATGGAATATGGTTGGGCTGTATGTGTATCTACACCGCCATATGTATTGTATTTTATAAATATAATAATATCATAGCTATATCGTAAGGTAAGCCATGATATTACCTAATTGTTATTCATATGAGTCGAATAGGGCACGGTTATTTTAATTGTGACTTACCAACACGAACAAGTCTCACGGTATCGTCTCTTCTTCGTGAATTAATGCAAGCTGCCAGCCAACTGCAGAATATATTTATAATAAATTGTTTTATCTAATGTATATCTACCTAGCTATGCCATGCATATGCATTTCCAAACCCCATTTCGAGGGCGTTCATCACAATTCTAGTAACATCCTATGTGGACTAAAATGCAAATCTAATAAGTAATTCGTAACAATTATGGATTTGCTTGATTTTTGTTTTCAAAATTATTATATACAAGATAAACATCTGTGTTCATTGTGTACACTTGGATTTGCTATGTAGAATTGCATGGGATGCAAATCTTGGAGTTTCCGATAAAAGTTTATTTTTCTTCGAGGCATGTTTATTATACTTATTGTTAGTTCAAGTATCTATCTATACTTGACAAACTTACATGATAGTGCATAAGATTTAGAAATTATGTATAGGCATCAATGCAAATCACATTTACTTTCACTCGTTGCGGTTCGGGTGGCCTGCATTTTGCATTTGAATAATATATTATATAGATTTGGGTATAGTAGCGAATGTATAATATTAAAATGTATACGGACGGACAAACTTGGGAGTTCGTGTCACTAATTGATGACTATGAAGACTATGATGACTCATTACTGTATAGTTGTAGGCCATGGCCCAGGAAAAAAGGATTTGTCTCTATCAATTTAACCTGGGGGTTGGATTGATACGCCATGAGATGACGATATGATTACGATGGAATCTTAAAGTGGAAATGTTGGCATAAAATATTGTCATGCCCTTTGTGGGAAGTTACTTTTGTAATAAATATAATGCATTCGTAGGTACATACATGCCTTAACAAAAAGTATCTTATGTCTATCTATCTGATATACATACTAATAACATAACATAACGATTGTATTATTATTGCTTGTGCATTGTATACTTTCGATTAGAATAATATTAAGATTACCAATGTTTCAGTGAGGTAGGTAGTAGGTATCCTGTCCCGGCCTTACTTAGATAGTTTGAGATACAGATAAATGTTTTAACTCCATCTCCGTGTTGTATTATTTGTACATACCCTACAGTCTACAGCACAATGGTAGTTATTACAATATTACTACTACATTGTGACATTTTGCAAACTATAGGAAACGTAATACATTGCCATACATACCAACACCAACCAACCAACTCATACTAGTATTTGGTATAGTATACTTGATATTACATATTTATCATTCCATGTGATAGGATCCGTGATACCTAGTTCTATGTAATATATATAATATACGGTGCTGTAAATTATACGATAGAAAAGATCATATAAAAGCATAAAAGCACAGTGCAGTATGACGACAGGACAAGTAGTGTGTGCATTACTTTAGTGCTGTAATGTAACTGTAGTGCAATGCACACGCAACAAACAAGGTGCGATAAAAATTGTCTCAAATGGCAAAGTAAAACGTAGTACTGTACTATACGATAAGGAATTCCATGCAATACAATCGAATTTATGAACAAAACCATAAAGACAACAGTATTACATGGGACCCACTTTATTATGTCTCTACACTACATAATAGCTCAAACTTGAAATGGTACTTTAATAGAAAACAACTACCGAAGCATTTATGTATGTGCAAGTATCTATCTAATAATCATAATTTAGGTATATTAGTACTACATTTTACTTTTATATCGAGCCTATAGGTAATTACGTTTCCTTAATATTTAGTATTTTTCGCTCGCTATACCTATATATACAGATAGTTAGGTACATGAAGAAAGTAATAGTTAATATGTTTAGTACTTATGCTAAGGTAAGTTTACTATTGACTGCTCATGAATAGTAAATTTTAAAATGACAAATACAATATGAAACATGATTATATGGTAATGTGCAGTAGGCAGTAGGCATTATGTAGTGAATAAGAATATTAAGTAATTACATGCATTGCATGCAAGGAAAGAAAACATTTTCTTTTGTTCGTTCACATAATGAATCTGTTGTAAAAATAGTAAATCGGTGAAGAAATATACGTCTTAAAAACTTGGCATTGACAAATGAGTATGTTTGAAAATGTATAGAGTTTCTTTAGTGTAGTGTTTGTTCTTAAACGCTATGCAGAGTTTCTAGACCTTCGTATATCAATTTGAAACCAAGTTCAACAGTTTTCAAACAAGTGAATTGGCGTTACACATGCCCGCATAAAGTTTTCTGCAGAAGCAAATTCTTGTCAAATGTAAATAAATACTATAATGGTACATTCTCCGATTTTCATGATGCCTAAATATAATTACAGATATATAAATAAAAGTACAATAGTAATAGGATCTCAAAAATTTGACAAGCTTATAGAATATCTCCAGAATCAATATTTTGCCTCAAACTTTAATACGTACTTAAATATATGACATTGAGAAATATCGCTGATATCATGCATAAAGTTCTCTTACCTGTAAAGTTAAGTATTTTGATAGAGTGCATAAAATATTTATGTTTTAAGAGTAGGAGCTACAGTTGTGTGTAGATATACTTAGTAATACACTTTGTATAAGTGTTCATATACTAACATAGTATACCTAAGTGGATCGAATCCAAATAAATGGCAGAACAGAAAAACTACTCGAATCAATGACGCTCTTCTGTAGTAATAGATAATGGTGACGTGTTGAAGTCTAAACTGAGTGAAGTTAAATCTTGTCTCAAGTTTACACGTTATTATTCATTCGCTACCTGTACTTTTTGTAAAGCACTGTCTGCGTTCTGTATGCAGGCCAGGCTCATTTCCTTTTACATGCACCATCACACTAGTTATGACTGTGGCCTGACTTTGTGTAGGCCCAATGTATAAAATAAAATTGTATTGGCTGTGATAGGGCCAGATGGATATAAAATATTATGTATGCGGACCCATATCGAGTATTACCATATTTATTATGTTTAGATGTACATATTTATTTCTGTAGTACTAATAGTTGTTATATATTGTACATATCTTGTAATCTGTACGTATATATGTATATACCTACATAACGCACACAACACAGAATAATCTTTTTGCTGGCAATGAGTTTGTTGTTGAATATGATATGGCGATATGCCTTATGTAATTATTTTATGCAGCAATTTTTCTAATGGTTCATGGTTGACTCTCATCGTCAGGTAAGGTAAAGGTTTGGTTGGTTAGCCTCATCATCGTGCCATACAGAATTATATCTGTACTTTCTGTACTACACCAAATGCTCAACTGAAAGCTAAATTGCTAATACATATCATTAATACTTTTATACTTTGGCTAGATGTCTTTTCTTATAAACAATAGAATACGAAGGAGTCTCTGTTATGTATTCACATTACTTGCAATACACCACGCACACTACTCACACATCTATGAGTTCGCTAACCATTTTTAACCACTATCTATGCTAGTGAGCTAATGGGGCGACTATAATTACAATGCATTCTGCTTGCTATTATGTGATGTGATGTGAATGAATGTGGAGTTTACCTTGCAGCAGATTATTACATGTATTGTATGGGTATGTAGGTAGATAAATGATTATTGTAAACTGTATTGTGCATAGCTATGGTATATATGGTATGTAAATGTGGGACCATATCACACGTTTCATTTTCAGCAGCAGAGCAGAAGAAATCTAACCCTATTAATACCTAAATAGTATTCACATTGCTTTATATTTTATATTAAAAAAGTAGTATAGTTATAGTTACTGGCAGTATACATGCACTATGCGCAAATACGTCTTGTTATGTGTTAAGTAATACAATAAAAATATATAGGTACAGAACGGTAGGTATATTGAACAGATATATTGCAGTTAATTAGTTACCGTGCCACGTATCTGTATTTATATAATATAATATCCCATTATTGTTATGTGGTTAGGATATGTTTTTGTTTCTGCGTTGGCCACGTAGTAAGTGTGTAGTGGTATACTAGGTATAGTGTTGTGTTGTGGCAAATATGACGTATTGGCGAATACTACACTAATAAATTTTGTCTTTGGCAAAATAATAATTCATAATAGGCGACCACATTGCTCTGCGACTCTCTAACTTCGAGTTGTATTTATATTTGTTACTTGTTATTGTAGTGCATTAGTTGCCTGTATAAGGGAATGAGTGATCCGCTCAAATCCGTTTATCTAATGTATAGTACTGATATAATACACCATAATATATTTACAGTATCGTATAAGTAGACCTTATTATAATCGGTAGGCAGACATAGACAGTGGCAGTTGTTTTATTTAAATAGTATTAGCCCTAAAAACTGCATAATATTATTATGTACATATTTATTTTAGATACTGGTACGTAAGTATATTTACAATTTAGATTACAGTCATAGGCATACTATATTGCTGGCTTGGTTTGGTGGCCAAGCCAAGCCAAGCTAGATAGTGTGTTGAGCTTTGCTCACAGTTCAGTTACTTAATTGCATTTGTCCATTCACAGGCCCAAGGTATCTTGTCTTGGTTTGTAATTACACATTACACTTAGATATTTACATATACTACATGACTGATGTAGGTTTTAGTGTAGAGTGGAAAACTCTGTGAGAATGTAGTAGTAAGTTTAATAGTTAGTTAGTTACTAAAAGAAGAATACCTTCTTTACGTTTACATTAATATTATGTTATGGCACTTACTTTGAGAAAGACAACACAAAACACAAGTCTGACACTGATTTGGTTGTGAGTGAACTGTTTTCGCTTAAATGTTTTCAAGAAAAGTGGAAATCATTATAAGACAGCATAAATAGACGGCTAAAACCAAGGGAAGGTGTACAACTATGTATTAATGTATGTATATTTACGTTGTACATTTCATTGCATAGTAAAGACTATTCAGTGTCAGTGAGTTATTATTGTAGATGGTTTACTCACGTCACGTTAGACGGTCAGAGTCTGTACCTAAGATAAATAGTGCACTAGACTTGTAGGTTTATTATTTGTACAGCTACTAGGTACTTCTGTTCTGTTTATGAATTACAAATTCATACTTATAGATTGTATAGTAAAATAAAGGGTGCCTTCTGTGAAGTGTAATTGTGAAGGTGAGATGAGTGAATATTTACGTAAGTGTATCTCTTGGGTATATTTAATAATTGTTTGACCAAACTTACAATTTACCTACCACTACTTCGGTACCTTACGGCTACGGCAACTTTAAGTAGGTTCTCATATTCATTAAGGTAGTCACGTGCGATAGATTTTAATAGCCATAGTATTACAGTTACCTAACTACAAAATACTGATATTTACCAAGGCCGAGCCCAGGAATTATGTTCGGAGGGGCATGGTATCCTTCAAAATTATAAAAATCAATCAGCCTTTGCAAAATAGTGGGAAAAGTAAAGCAATTTGGTTATTTATTATTTGAGGACTATTTTAAACGAATCGTAAGGTTTGCTATGTAACTTGTGCATTTAGTATAGGTAAAATAAATATTGGCAACTAACGGTAGTCAATAGGTACTTTGCCCTTATCTTTGCATTATTTGTATGGTACTTCTATTACTTCCAGTTTGTGTATGTTAATGTTAATACCTTTCATTTTAAGGTATTTCTTCTTGCCAATGCTGATAATGAAACTAGTGATAAGTGTGAAATGAATGTATTGTTTCATTTGGCTATGTTGACTTATTCTTAGCAAACTGTGTAGCATTAAATATTAGAAAAATGCAAAATTGAAGCTGAAAAGATATGAAACAACTTATGTTATGTGACACATAGTGTACTTATACATAATAGTTAACGAGAGCGAGTATAGCCATAGACATTGACGTAGAAAGTGTACAGTACAGTTGCTTGTTCTCACAATGGAACAAGGCTTTGCTAACAGTGGAACGTTTATGTGTTCTTGTTATCTTCGTGCTCTTTCTGCAATCTGCAAGATATTGCACTTTAGATGAAGTGAACTTCCGTCATAGTTTTCAACGACTCTGAAAGTAGGAAACTAATCATGAACTATTTAAAAGTGCTGCTGACTCACACAATATTAGTTTACATAGGGTAGCTTCAAAGGTGCTGTGGAATGAGAACTATGGCAAACAAAGTGGTATTTAGCATTTAGTTTGTTGGTAATGGTAATGTGATATAGGATACGATACACATAGCAGTTACAGTTGTTACTAGAATGTTATATTTGATTTTGGGTAAATGGTGAGACAGTGACAGTGACGCGATCTACATACGTTTGTTGTTATTGCGTTTTATGTGATACGTGATGTTGTGAATTTAGAACTTGGGAACATGCTTTGAAAATTCAAAGTGGAAATCTTTGAGATAATTTGAAATAATATTAACTGTATAGTGTATAGTATACTGATGTGATATAGGTAAATTGACATTTTGGTTGGCAGCTTTCAAGGCGATAGTATCAAAGTATCAAAGCTGTAAAGCAACTATAATATAATGCTATTGGAGCAGAGTTCTATCTAAGTTCTAGTTAAAGAATGTGGGATAACAATATTATAAATACATACCTAACCTACGTGCAACATGAGTCGAGGATGATTTAGATAAATTGAAAGGATTAGAGTACGAGGTCACTGTAGTGGTACCGGAATACGTAGTTAAGTTAAGCAGCCAAAGGCAAAGTGCACAAACCGTGGACGAAAGAAGGATAACTATTAACTTAACTTAATGGACCACTGTTCCAGTTTCCATGCAGCAATCTAACCCTACGAATCGTTCCAATACGAGTGATACTAAAGATGGGCTTCAAAGCTCTTGTTCCTCAGAGATTTCCTCTTCATCGACAACCGCTCCAACTCCAACAACAGGGTTACCGCGTAGTATTTCTGACACCAAACTCCGACAGGGCAGGCCAAATCTCACGTTACCGCTTCCTTCTGTAACATCTTTGATGCACTTCAAGGTATTCTATCTCTCTTCTAACCGCGCTTTATTACTTTACTTTCACTCATATCTCTTATACATGAATGGCTTTTAGCTTGCTTCCAATTTATTAATTAAAATACATACTTATAAAGGTAGAAATTACATTCACAGCTTTCATGTAATCTCTTTGTGACGTCTTATTTTTTCTAATATATCTGTAGCTTCGTGAGTTAGCCTATAAATAGCAATACAGTATTATATAACATTTTTATATCCTTAGCCGTTCACCGAGAGTAATTCGGCATTTACTTTATTAATTAGTCTGTGCTAATTGAAGAGCCAATGCAAGCATTGTTGCTTATTTTATTTTCAGAATTTACTGACGTATTACTGCCACTATTTTCTCTTTCATAACCATGCCACTATAAGTTATACTGTTAAGGAGCGCTAGCGATGCAATGCAATTAAGTTGAATATTAAATGCTGCTGCTTATGTTTTTGATTTCCGTTCCATGCTTTAGTTATGAATCCTTTGAAAACCGTAATTGCTTCTCTTTCCATTTAATGCATCCTGTGAAGTTTACCCAGTTACGAACGAATTGCTAAAATGTGCAGGTAGTAATTTCTCCTACAAAGATACCTACTAGGTAACAGAACTGAATTTGTACTACATAGTAAAGTAAAGTAGAAATACTCTCTTTATATGCACAGTGTAATATGTTGTAAAATCTAAAGATGACCTGTGAGCAATTAAGTAGTCCCTGGTCTACAAGACAGGGCTTGAATTATATACACAGATGTCGTCAGAGTATGCGGCACTACTAGTTAACTGCGCACAAGTCATCATCAGAGAAGAAACGGATGCATATTACTGTCATGCATTGGCAATTGTGTATTTTTATTATATTTCTTGTTTGTGCACATATTCTTCTCCTCCCCAAAATTGTAATTCGGGCTCCTATGTTTCTTGGTTTTACTATGTAGTTGGGTTCAGTAATGTTTGCTCTAACTACTGTTTATGCTTGCGATTAAGGGCAAGCTGTTTGCATTCATAACGTCGGATCTCTCGTGCACAAATGGGGAAAATTCAGAACTGGAAATGTACGCTTCAGAATTCTAAATGTAGTAGGTGTGCCCTGTGCCTACTGTTCTTTATATGAAGATTTAATTTGCTAAACAAGGATAAGTTCCTAATGTAGACTACTGAAGTGTTATTGTGTATATACATGTATAGCCTACCCACATCCAGAATTCTCATTACAAGTTCCAGATATTTCCCTATACATTTCCGTGAACCTTGACAGGCAGCATTAACTGAACTGGGACGGGATCCTATTACCGCTTCTTCCTTCAGTAATGTTAAATAAATAACCGCAAAAATTATGCCAATGCTTTGTAAGTTATGTGTTGCAATAATAATTAACGTTTCTGTATGCCCATCACTGACTTTGTTTCTTTACATCCTGTGCTAATTTTTCAGTTGCTTCCTTCGTGTCTCTTTATCCTTACTCGTTACTTATTAGTTAGCATCATTACCGGGGATCGGGGATCCGGACCGGTAACTGCTAAATAACGAGCCATACGGTAAATTTGAGACTGCATGCTGAGTTCGCGTGAATGCGACTTCGGTCTCCATCCCTCAACGTTATAATATTCATTTGTGTGTTTTATTCGTTTTTCAGAAAGAACTATGTCTCTCCCGTCGCAGCAGTCGTGTGCAAGAACATCGGAAAAGTTTAATTTCCAACACATCTCCAACATTGCCCCCACGATGCCACTCTCCTATGTCTGGTAAGAATTTTCACTTTTATTAGCTCTCTATTCCAAAATCAGAGATTCCTGTGCAATTCATAAAATATTGCTTGTGCATTGTACTTCTACTATAGTGATAGTATACCATACTTACTCATACAATGCATTTTTTTAAAGCTAAATACTTTGCTTAGGTTTTTTGGTAATAGGGTTTTCGACGTCCTTGAAAATGTAATGTTTGCACTATACATTAATTGTATTTCTTGGTAATAACTCTTGTAAATACAGCAATAGTGAGGAAAATAAACATCAATTACCTACTTTGCGGTGACTACATGTGTTGCATAAATACATATTTAGTACCTATATGTTTGTACATTCAATTAATTAACTTCATGGCTTATGTTACATTGTTACATAGGGAAATGGATTCTATTCAACACATAATGTGTTTGCACATTTAGATAGAGTTGATGATTTTAGATTGGGAAATTAAATATTTGCACTGCGAAAATTGAGCAACGCTCCCTAATGCTTATTTCAATGTTCAATTAACTAAGAGCATTAGCTATACCATAAAATTATTATCTCGAGTTAATACTACCGGCGGGAATTGGAGAGAGTAACTAGTTTAAGTAGAAACGAGCGGAACTTGTGGTGTATCATTGAATATTTTCAGCCTAAAATAAGTACGTTATATTATGCAAAATACATACATTGCTAATTCCATTCAGGACTTAGGAAAACATGAAAATGAGAATCTGGAGCATTCATAATTCGCATATATTTATTGTAGCTTTGTTGTAGTGTCTATGTAATGTAGTACATACAAGGAGAATTTACTACGTCATGTATGACAATATTGTGATAGATAGAATACCATCTGCATATGCCAGTTTATAGGTCCTTGAAGTGAAGATTATTTTATTGCTAAACCATATTGAGAACTAAACGAACTCAGCACTTTCATGGTATTTAATTCTACTATCCCTATTAGTATGATACTATCACAGAAGATTTGCAATTTGCAAGTTTGCAAATCGTATGTTACAGGTATTTATTTAGGTTGGGTATATAAATTCAAAGATAGCACATATCATATCGGATTATAATTATATTTAATAAACATTTTTACTAATTTTATATTATATACTATTTATACTAGTTTAGTGTATCCTTTACTTAGCAACAGAAGAACCGCATACTGCGTACATGCTTTATGGCGTTAGTATTTTGTACTGATTCACCGTTGTATTTAAATATCATTGAGTTAAACATCACAGAGTTTCTGTAATCGTCAAAGCCTTATTACATTACTCTTTGGTGATTGCCCGATTAATCGTCAAAGTAATATCAAAGGCTAAACCTATCCTGCAGCGCTTTGTGTGATAAACATTAAAGTTGTAGCTGTAGACAGGTGTGTCAGCCTTGTCAGGTGTACTCATTTATTTCATGTATTCTTTGAGGATTTTATATTGGATTCATCGTATTGGGTTGCAATACTACTATAGCTGACAACTTATTTAAAGATATGATTAGGTTTCATTTCCTTATTTCCAGTAAATAGGTCGACTGCCAAAATATTTTGCTAGTAGGCACGTCATCCAAAGTTTGCTAATTGCAATAATTGATTAAAAATGGAAATTATGCGAAAACAATATAAAAATGACGTCTATTATCTGTACTAGCTGTGTAGGTAGTAGATATATGTAGCCTTCCTCTGCACCGTAGGTTGCCTGTCGGGGCCCCGTTAGTGCTAATGGTAGCCAGAAGTAGGCCATCAATATAATGGATGATAGGAATAAAATCCATTTGAGACACCGAGAAATGTAATGTTTTCTCTAGGAGGTCCTCACTTTTACAATCATCCTTCCTTCACAGACTGTTGATTTTAGTGTGCTATTGTAAGTGAAGAATATTTAGTTGAGTCTTCTATACGTACTTGCGATTATATACAGTAGTCTAGCACTTATAAATGTAGTTTGTCAGTAAAAGTAAATGTATGTAATCAGTTGCTTGAGGCAGTACCTAAGATACTTTACTTCAGCTACCCTCATCCATCCAATGGCATTCTAGGAAAAAGTCTGTGTTGGTTACAATGTGTGACAGATTAAATTGACAATTATTTCTCGTATGTTACTCGTCACTTGCTAACAAAAACAGATACTATGCTTTTTAGAGGTGTTTGTTTTAACAGTCGTGTGTTCTAAGATCTTCTTGCCCATAAATATAGATAGGAATAAACCAATACCAATACAGCTTCTTTTTGAAAGCCGTACAGATGTAGAGATACAAATTTATTGCAATGCAATGCATATATATGTCTTAGATTCAAAGTACGACCAAAAACATGTGCATTTTTAACATGTGTAAGCTTTTCCCTGCATAGATCGCTAAAAATATAATAAACTTATCTATCAAATCAATTAAAACTACATGCTGATAACTTGGAAAGTTTTTCTTAAATTATTAGAGGAATCGAGATATTAGTGCATATAAAGAAGACAAAGGTTATTTTTGTTGCTATACATTCTATACTTTTTGCCTACGACCTACGACATAATATATTTTTGTAAGAGTAAGAATGGCTGTTTAAGTAAAAAGTAATATCATGTTTACATTGTATTTGTATTTATAAGAGGATGTACGTATTAAACGATTGTAGTGTGAAATGTTGTTCATGAATTGACTGGATTACAGGTGGGAGCCCTCTTGACAGCCCTCGTATGTCACCCAGTCAGCACTTCGCATTTGCCTCGGTGAAGCGAGCGGGTGACGGAAGGAGATGGTCTGTTGCATCACTGCCATCATCTGGATATGGGACAACACCTGGGAGTTCGACTGTTTCGGTATGTGCAAAATTTGGTGATGTTGTCACCTGTCTATCAGCTAGTTCTCTTGTACTGTACCTGATTTGCTACTCTAGGGAACATGCATAATCAAAAATCAAAACTCATGGTTATGAAAATTGCATCGCACTTTCCATTAGTCTTGACTTTGACAGAACATGAAGTGACTATGAAAGTTGTCAGCCAAAAATTGATCTAAAAGTAAATGCACTTAGACTTTGACACTGATGTTTTTGCTTCGTTTTAACTCGATTGGATATTGTGGAATGACCTTTTAGTCTCAATGCTCAAGTCAAGAACGATTACATCAATTGGCTGGAGGATGTCCAGCGGCACCGGCAGCGGAGGACCGAGTCGGACTCCTGCCTCGACACTTTTCCTCCAACGAAAGCAATCCTAGTCTTGAAGAAGAAGGCCATAGATCTCCTCTCCTGCGCCCTCGATCTCGCAGTCTCAGGTAAATAAGAGCTTTCATCCCTTTCATTTTCACATTATTATCTATGTTTCATGTAGATCTCTAGGCGCTATTGAATCTGTTGTAGGATTTTACTTATCACGCTCGATCAAGTGAGATAAGTCTGTACTGAATCTTAAAATTCTACTATACTTACATAATTTAATACTAAAATATTTATCCTTCCAAATTTTCCTACTTTCTGTAGTTGTTCTATCTACTAATATTACTTTAACGTATAACTTTCGAATAGTACTATACTACTATTAGTTTGCGAATTTTCCTTCTTCATTCTAACATATTATGATTGTCATTACACTTACAATTCAGTTGGGTTATGATAAATAGTAAGATCCATCAACACTCTCAATAATACTAATACTCAACATTTCAAAGATAAAAAAAGTATGTAATTGTGTAAGTAAAGTCAACTAATAAGTAATGGTGCAACACTGCGGTGCCTTTCTTTTTCCTTTTCACAACTAAAATCGTAGAGTGCTAGAACCATTCTCATTGTAGGAGCCTACCTGTTCATAATTTAATTAAATCTATTACCTATAGCCACCTATAGATACATAAAGCTACCAATGTAAATGTAATGTAGGTCTTTTCTTATCTGTCTGATATGAACATTTGATTAACGCTCAGATGCTCCACTTAAAATGGCAATAGCACTTACTTTTGACGCCAACGCAGCTAGTACAATATAAGTACACCCTATAAAACACATGTACCTACACGTACACGTAGGTATTCATTTAATACTTACGGAGTCTTGACGTAAAGCTTTGTAATTGTATTGCATACTCAACGAACTCTGAGAATTTAATTAAGGACACAGCCGAAGCTACAAAACTCACATTCACTTTGTTCCACAGATTTTCATGTTCATTTTATGACCACCTGTCTGTAGCTGTCCTGTACAGTAAATATTTCTGCCGTATATCTGTAGTCCACGTACATGTCCATCTACAAATATATAGTTTGTTATATCTACAGATCTAGTACTACTCTGACGGTGGCTCTGACTTGACTTTGATCACAATATTATAATGCAATTTGAATCTACTATTTGTATTCTGATTCTGACAAAAGAGTTTATATTTAATTACATTTTTAATATTTTTCACTTTCATAATTATTACACGGCATTCGACACCAGCAGGAGCAAGAGGTTAATACGTTCTTTTCGTACTTTTAATAGTAAGTTAGTGGGTTTGTAGGTGTTACGCTATTGTATGATATTATGGCGCTACGTTGTGCAATCTAACTTGTGTAGGTTAACGCAAAGGAAATGTAGAAAATTCTGCTACCCTATTTGTACCGTGATCTTTGCACACTAGTTTCTTTTCACTATTCCTTTCAAACAGGAAAACTATTATGCAATAGCTAAGGGAATTGTCAATTATGCAAATACTCGACGTAACTTTTTCAATAAGGGTCTTAGTAGAATCAGGTTGTAAAATAAATTAAACTACTTTTAAGGTTATACCCAGAACGATTTTAGGTATTGAATACTTAAAAAAATAATTCTTCAATTGGTATT